>WOVY01013819.1:0-108315 GCA_013436015.1 Rhipicephalus annulatus | reverse complement strand
TATATATATATATGAGGTATGAAGCGATGGTTGGTAGAAGCAGAGGAGGAAGAAGTCAGAACGGAATAAACATGGGGTATGAGCCAGGCCACGTCACCCATTCATCGTAGCGTCACACGAGTCGACAGGATGAAGACCTCGCATCCACTTCATCGCCCGGCCATCATCATCAAAGACCTCAGCGAGACGCAGTGACCGAACGCGGACCACAGAAGAACGCGGACCACCAAGACCAACAAGCATCATGACAGAAGCATCAGATGATCTTCCCATTCCCAAGTACACCGGAGCGGCGGACGATGGACCCGTGCAGGACTGGTTCTACCTGTACGAGCTCCACGCTACCGCTGCATCTTGGTCGGAACGGGAGATGGTTACGAACTTCAGCGACTACGTCACCGGTGAGACATTTAAATTTTACCTATTTCACACATTTGAGAACGACGAGTCATGACAAAAAATCAAAGAGGAGATGATTACCCGTTTTAATGACTATGACCAAGACTTACTCATTGCCAACCATCTAGAGACAACTGCACACTATCGTCAATTTCCTAAGCAGTCCTCAAGCCTTCGAAAGTTCAGCGCGAATCGACAAGTGCCTCAAGACGAAGTGGCACATGCGTTTTACTTACAGAAGGCCAAGCGTATATGGGAAAAACCCAACCGTCAAGCGCAGCTCCCTTGTGCACGAAAGTCGGCATTTCCAAAGTCGTGGCACCAACATACGACACGAGACGTCGCTCACCCTACTGATGCCTTTCATGCTTCGTCTCGCATACATGGTCCACCACCTGGTTTTCTACGACACAGCTCTTCAAAGGCTCCTAACGGTCACTATTCGTGTCATAAGGACGCCTTGTTCATGGCAGACCAGCTGACACATGGGGAAAATACCAAACGCCAAGATGACTCAAAGAGTAAAAATCAGTCTTCACGCATTGGAGCAGCTTACTCCCCATCTCGCAGACTTGGCCCGCCTCCTGGTTTTCCATCGCTTGGCTCTTTCGTGACTCACAATGTCCATCTCACATCTAGCACGCTCACAATGGTCGGGATAGAGCTGCGGAGCTCGGACGATGCTACGCCAAGCCCTGGACTTACCCAGATTCATGCGCCAGAACAGCTCGCATCGTTAGTTGCACAGAAAGAGGGCCATTCACAACTCAAACCTTACCGAACTACCCCTGTTGCGGTGTTGCCGTCCATTGCGCAGCCACCAGAAACTCCAAACACAGAAGGCTCAGACGCATCGAACGTCGCATGCTACCAGGCGCAAGAACCACTCATAGTGAGCCGCGAAGAAAAAGCCACTGATGAACTATCTGTCAACTCTGAATGTTTTTGTTGCAATAGTTCATTTCCACGGCACCGCAGACTTGCCAAAATTTGCATTTTCAACCTGGTGATGCGACGTCACATGTGGTACCCTCATGCAGTGGTCACCAATCCAAGAATCGAACCAATTCAGAAGCAAATCATACATCAAACCTCGTACACAGTCGTTTTTCAGAAGCGTCCGTAATCAACCACGTCACAGAAGCCTCTGAAGAGCATTCTAGCAATGATGGCGCACCACCAACCATGCCCGATAAGCAAGAAACCTGTTCACCATGCATCAGCTGTCTACAGGACGCGTCAAACCTCAGAGTAAATGAACGTCCCATTCCGGAAGGCTTGCTACTACAGTCATCTCCCGAGCAGCATCAGCAAAGCAAGCATAGCCAAGCGCGCAACCTCATGCGACAACGAAATATACTGCAACGAAGGCATCGACGAACGCGAATTTCAACGGAAGCCCACTCACCAATTGAAAAACAGCGGAAAATAAGATCTTTAACCCAAAAAGTATTCCAAGACGTCAAATTTTCTCGCATAGAGGAAAGTCGCCAGAGACGCTCCCTGCGCCTGCAGTTACAGAGAACGCAACGCCACGGAAAACGCCAAGAAAGATGCAGAAGCACTTCTTGCATACCGCCAGCCCGCAGACATCACGCCGTCACAATCCGTCAAGAAGCACGCATTTAGAAGCAAAGCGTCTGTCGCAGCCACGACTCAGAGTCCAAGGCATGAGACATCCGACCTTCCAACGCTACAAGGACTCCCAACCTTGTTCATTCCTCAATACTAACCAGGTTGTGCCATCATCATTTTTAACGCTGAAGGCATGGTTATGCTCTCCAGAACGCAACAGCCAACCTCGCCCACCTGAGGTCTCCTAGATATCACCGGACTGCCTTTCCTGTGAACATTTTGTGCAAGTGCATGGAACCGCCGTGTGGCATGGAACTACTGCATTTTCTGGTATTATTTTTTATTATAAGACTCCATTTGTTCAAGCTTTCTAGATTTGTAGCTCGCGCATTCTTTCGGGGGGAGGGGGAATCATGCGAGGTATGAAGCGATGGTTGGTAGAAGCAGAGGAGGAAGAAGTCAGAACGGAATAAACATGGGGTATGAGCCAGGCCACGTCACCCATTCATCGTAGCGTCACATATATATAATTTACCAGCACGTAGCGTCGAAACACAAAGGACGTTGTCACGTTTTTTTTTTTGCAAGGGTAAGAAACGTATCCTATAACTTTTCCAGATAAAAAGAACGTGCGCAATGCTCTAGGCAATCTCTTCTAGTGCTTACTTTGCTCAGGACGAACATTTATTTGAATATATTTTGCCGAATTTGGAAAAATATACTCAGATAAATGTTTTAAATTTAAAAAGTAAGTGTAGAAACTCAGCTGGCTATTTTCTAACGCTCTTCTTGCCATCTGATTATATGAAGGCACATCGGTTGGCGAAACCAGATGTCTCCAAGGGTGTGTGTTTGTAAACAGTGAAAGGGTCTATACAGTCCTCTCAACACTCATCACAAATCTTTGTGTTCTAAAAGAAGTGTTGAAGCACTGCTTGCCACGCAGACGACCCCCGGGAATTTCGTTATTTCATTCGCATAGTTTTCAAGTTTCCGGTAACGGCTAACACTATTCTTTCCTCACAACCAATGACGCCCACGCCAATCTTGGAATTTCTGCGATACGAGTTCTTTAATGCTATCATGTTAGTAAAGTATTTCTGTATCACAAAATTGTTTAATGGCGATTCAGTAAAGACAACAGATCATGCGGGGCGTCTGGACCTCTCTTGGGTTCAGGCTAGGAGGGACACCCCTTGCAAGTGTCCCCCCTTGAGATTTTTAGCCTTAGGAGGTCATTTATTGAAGTTAAGTACAACGCATTCCACTTTTACTAAAGACCAATCATCGTTTAACGTGTACCTTTGTACAATACCCCTCAGCTGTATGAGGCTATAAGAATTGCAAAAGCCACTCGACGGGTTCAAAGAACATTGAACAGAACAATACAATGACTGGAACTGAAACCTCATCTTCTTTTTAATCTTTATTTATAGCATGAATAAATTCGCGCTTGTCCCTGTCTTTCCGTCTGCATCTACGTTGTGCGCTTCCATTTCATATTAGTCATGAATAAATTATTTTGAAAATGAAACACAACTTTGGTTTAAAAATTAAAACAGCCACCATGGTGTGATTGTGTGCCCCCTTGTGATTTTTCTGGACTTACGCCAGTGGCTATGGCAGTGCATGACCACGCTCTAAAAAAACATCCTTTCTTTTTCCAAAACAACATTCACCCTCTGTCTCGCATGCCTTTGTTTGTGCAGTTAAAAGTCGCTAATATGGGTTTCGCGGAATCGGAAGAAATGTCCCAATTAACGAATTCGAGAACGTGTGGAGAAATCAATAACTAAACGTTTGTAATTTCAATATAGTTTCATTTCCTTGATGACACGTAGATTCACTACTTACCAAGCATAAGAGGAGTTTAAAATCCGCAATTTTCGCCACTTGTGACATCGTACACAATTTGGCCGCAGCTCGAGCTATTCCTGTCCGAAAGGAGTCATCACAACTAATTTTCGGTACTTTTCTGGGTTATGTTCGTTAATATATGAGCGCTTCCAAACCAGCTGCCGAAACTTTAGCGCGTTTTGTCGAGCACACAATTTATAACGAATATTTTTATAAACACGTTAGCGCTTCAACAGTTATTGACCCTGGCGCACTAGCGAACTGTGACTTAACAAGTCAGTATGTCAGTATTCCAGCCAGCGACATTGTTTCGTGGTCAGCTGCATGTACAATAGGGGAATTGCAGCTTGCTTCGGCTTGGTATTGAGAGCTAAAGATTTGCGGTCGCTAAATGTAGGGTATACGACAGAGTCTAGGCTTCGTGGAGAACATGACGTCACACATGGCCTGGCAAAATGGTGGTCGCTGGCAGTGGGCAGGGTTTATAGTCGGTGACACTGTCAAATATTCTTTTACAGCCCACTTTTCATATATGTACAAGTACAATAGACCCTCTACATGTATTTTCCCTTAAACACATAATTTTGTGATTGATTGATTGATTGATTGATTGATATATTTGGTTTAACGTCCCAAAATCGTAATATGAGTATGAGAGAGTCGGTGTTGAAAGGCTCCGGAAATTTCTACAACCTGAGGTTCTTTAACGTGCACCCAAACGCCCACGGGCTCCGATCTGAGTGCACATTATCTTGCATTCATGAAAGAGCTGGGCGCAGCCGCACATTAATGGTTTCATTGTGAGGTCTCGATGTGTCGAGAGCCACCGTGTTCTCAGAGTGAACGGACAAAGCAGACGCGGTCAAAATGAACCAAACAAGAGCACATTTATTTAACTGCTCTTGATCGACAATATTGTCAGCCGAATTATAATAACATGAATCGTGATGAACACGCTAAGGCATCCTTACACAATACTAAACAACACTATACAACAACATGATAAACAAGGCGGTGTCGCTAACGCCTGACTCACCACGTGGGCCCACCGCAGACTTACCGACCACGGCAGACCTACCGCTGGAGGCAACCGTCTGCGCTAGCGCCCCACGCCAGCCGACCCCAGCTTATTTCTTGCGCGCCACCACCAAAGGCTTCCCGCCAGGCGTCGCCACTGGTGCTAATGTTTTCTAACCACGATGATGATGGTGGCGATAATTGCTCACGATCACAAGGCCACCCACCACCCTGTATTGTCACCGGAGTGCTGTTTCTGCGCGAGACACGGGCGCCACGCGGCGCAAACAACTTTACAAGTGGTGTCAGCACCTTCACATCTCCCCAACCTTAATTCTAGCCATACCTCAAGAAAAAAAATGGAAGAAATCAGCTATACACAAACTCTACCAAAAACAAATGACAACACATGTTCCTACATCATGTCCGTACTTTACGATACCACCACCGGTCGACACTGCTGTACTGTCTGGCTCGACGACTTCACCTCAGTGCCAGTCCCGCAACAGCAACGTAGACCGTCGGCGTGATGAACCATCACTCGCGCCGACACGTCATCCGGTTGCGACCAGCACTTACAAGGGCACCGGACTGCAGGCAGTTGCGCAGGTCCCCGGCATGTCCATCGCCCGACCTCGTGACCGCATTCCCGGCCAGCGGCGCTGACGATGCGCAGAAGACAGCCAGCCGCGGGTTACATCACTCCCGCTGCGTACATTCCAAAACACTCGAAGGAATTATGCAGTAGGGCAAAGGGAAGTGAGCTGCTAGCTCCTCGCCCCCGTGGTACGATGGTCAGTACTGCTATCAAATACGTCGGCGGCGGCCGAGATGCCAGGCAAAACCAATTATATATAAAGGTCATTTTCCCAACACGTGCATTGCAAGATAAAAAAGTGAGGGAAGCAGAGTGCAACACCTCAACACCGCGATCCACCTAGTTGTGCCACGTGCATTATGCGGCTGCGCAGAGCCTTAGGCCTAATGAGTCGCTTGACAACAACCGGCACCCACCCAGCACCCAGCCTAGGCGCAGAAGAGGCAGCCGCAGGGAGACGTCCACTCTGTATGGGGGCCCTATCACTCACCGCACACAGCAGTTTACCGAGCGATTGGCGTCCACCATCTCGGACGGTGTTACGACTACCAGGAGTCGAACTACATTATCAGACAGCAACGATGCCAGGCTCCCTGAGCCCAAAAGAGATAGAAGAACATATATACAGAAAATCGGACCACCCACGAGGCTTCCGTACTCACTTGCTTCGGGCTTGGCCTACAATCCGCGTGCTCTAAGCCTTGCTCACCTCGGGATGCAGACCGCATGGCTCTCTTCTGAACTCAACAATGTTCTTTAAAACCAATGACAACAACGAAAAACCACTTGCGAGCAGAAGAAAAACTCAACGTTTTGACAAGTTCAATCACGCCACATCAACCGATCTCCTCTGTCTCAACAAAGCACACCGCCGACGCTAGCACTGGAAAGTCTCCCTAGGCCTACTCTACCCCTGCTCAAACACAAGCTTGTACCGAACCGTGAAAACTGTTGTCCTATGCTCCAGGAACTCCACGTTGGGCAGTCAGTGTGGCGCCTCGATGCGGTGAGAGCCAACACGTTCTTAGAGTGAACGGACACAGCAGACGCGGTCGGAACGAACCAAACAAGAGCACATTTATTTAACTGCTTTTGATCGACGATATCATCAGCCAAATTATCATAACATCAATTATGATCAACACGCTAAGACATCTTTATACAACATTAAACAACACTCAACAACAACATCACGAACAAGGCGGTGTCGCTAACGCCGAACTCACCACCACGTGGGCCCACTGCAGCCAGCCCGCGGTGCCGTCCACGGCAGACCCACCACAGGAGGCTACTGTCCACGCTACCGCACCACGCCAACAGAGCCCAGCTAAAAAACCACTTGATCTTGGGAAAGCACCGACACTCTTCTCCATGCGCATGCTTCCTCCTCAATTCTCCTCGCCCGCTTGCCATACGTGCGGCGCACGGCGCCATTTTTCACCGATGCTCCCTCGGGCGCGCCGCAGAATTCAATGAAGGTAGGTTATTAGACGCATCTTGCGAGCCACAGTAGTGCTGAAATTTTTTCTAAAAAGTGATAATAAAACTAAAAACACAGAGGCAACCGTTTATTGAAATATTAGCTTTTTCCAAACTTTAAAAATTGTGGAAGAATCCATCGAGGACATGCAAATAAATAACAGGGGGACACCCCAGGGCTCAGTGTTATCACCCACCCTTTTCAACATTATGATGTTGAAACTGCCTGAACAGTTAAAGGATATTGAGAATTTAAATCACACCATTTACGTGGATGACTTAACATTATGGATGAACAAGGGCAATGATGGCCACATTGAAGGCTCTCTGCAAATCGCCATTGATAAAATTATGAAGTACCTGGAACTCAAAGGACTTAAATGCTCGGCCGAAAAGTCGGAAGCACTCTTCCTCATGCCCGCCGGAAAACGGCGGCTCCATAACAAGCCTGAAGTGGACATCCACTTGTATGTTAACGGCGCAGAGTTCCCGCGGTCGACAGTATCCGTGTCCAAGGACTGGGGATTCAGGCGAACCGTGAGAATTCTGAAACTCTTGCTAGGTTAAAAGCCAGTTCTAATCAGACATGTCGCCTCATCACACAAATAGCAAAGAGACATGCTGGGGTGAAAGAGGCAAACCTTCTTAGATTAGTGTAGACGTTCATAATAAGTAGGATAAGGTACGTGGCACCTTATCTAAAATTAAGCCAAGCGGAGTGGAGCAAACTCGACACCATTATCAGGAGAAGTGTGAAAGTCGCGCTCAGACTTTCCCCAAACACGTCCACTGACAGACTTATGAAGTTAGCGGTATCTAACACAGTCGATGAGCTGATTGAGGCTACTGTGGCTGCACAAATTCAAAGACTATTCGGATCTAAAATGGGGAGAGCAATATTAAAGAGATTGGGCTATCAGCCCACGCGTGAGCAAGCACGTTCAAAAGACATACCGATACAGATCAGGGACAGGATAAAGATACCTCCGCTCCCGAGAAATATGAACCCTACCTTTCACGAAGGCAGGCGTAAAGCCAGGGCAGAGGCATTACAATCCAGGTCGACAGGACATCGCGTATACAACCGGTCGACAGGACGTCACGTATACAGACGCTGCAAAATATGAAAGCAAAGAAAGCAAAGTGGCACACACAGCAGTGGCGGTCAGGCAAGATGGTGGCCTGATTGCGTGCTGCACAGTACTTGGTGTCGAGACTGTAGAGGCCGAGGAAGTGGCCATAGCTTTGTCCATCAGCCAAAAGGGGGTCAGGGTGGTCATCAGCGACTCCAAAAACGCCGTGAGAAATTATGAATCGGGAAGGGTGACGGAGGATGCCGTCCGTATATTAAACATGGTAGAAGTACCCAAAGAACAGGTTCTGCTTGTCTGGGTTCCAGCTCACCAGGGACTTAGAGGGAACGAGGAGGTTCATTCGGTCGCCCGAGGTCTCACCTACCGGTGGACCCCTGGAACCTCCCAAGTTACCATACCATGAAATCGTCCATACCTTACCATACCATACCATACCATACCATACCATACACATACCATGAAATCGTCGCACACTACAGGCTGAATTGGCAAGTATACCCGAGAGCGGACACTCACTGAGTAAGAAAAGCGAGGTTTTGTGGCGAAAGTTACAGACCGGGGTTTTTCCAAACCCCGCACTTTACAGCAAGTGGCACCCCGCAGTTTTCCAGTCCCGGTGTAAATTTTGTGATGAGGTGGCGAATTTGGTCCACATGGTGTGGACATGTCGAAGTCAAAACGATGGTTCTCACACTGTAGAATCCTGGGAGGCCCTGCTCTTCAGCCCAGATCCCAACGTCGAGCGCTAGGGGCGACGAGCTATGCCTGAACAACTGACTGACTTTTCAATAAAGTTTTCTTTTCCTCTTTCTCTCTCCAAATATTGTATAAGTGGGGCATGCTAATTAAAGAAGTTTTTGTGGGGAGTTCTACGATGTGGATGTTTTTCTGCCGCATAATAACATGTTGTACGCTTTGATCTGATACAGTTCCACTTGTGGCATGTCCGTCTGTGTTCAGATTTTTTTCGTGATTGTGCACCAGTATACACAGGTACTTACAGTGTCACACATTGCAATGACTTCATGGATGATCAACCGATAGCCGTGTGTTATTCTACTCGGCGTGAAAGTAGCTTTGTGCAGTGGTCTTCATACTGAAGAAGGCCTTTGAGCACTGTCAAAACGATTAAGTGTCACTAACAGTGACTCATCTACCACAATAACAAAAATATAAAAAAGTGATTATTTATAACTGTGTTTTGACGTTGTTGTCAGAGAAACTAGCGATCGGGTTACCTATAAGAGGAGAAGCTGTGCACCAGAAAAGTCATCATTATCTGCGCGTCGATAGCGACCAAAAAACCCTATCTTGACTGACTCATCTTGATTCGAAGTACACATGGGACACTGGTATAAAAGATAATGTAGTTTCTCATTGGTGAATGAAAAACATGCAGGCGTGACCAAAACGATTGCGGCTACGGTCTCCTAGAAAATGACTCACTTTCGCTATCACTGCGCTATAGCTTGTTTTTTTTCATTGCGCTTCTGTGTTTCTTTCCTTCTTTCGATGAACCGCATATCCTTCATACTTTTTGTGTGTTAATACCCCTCCAAAATAACTAAAAACCAAAATAATTTCCCTTATAGAAATGAGCGCCAAATAGTGTCATCTCTATTTATTCATTGATCTGTTTTCTCCAACAAACGTTCTCGTAAACGAAGCCTATAACAGCCACAGAAGCGCGATCGAGAAGCTGTGTCATTCCACGTAATTGTTCGCAGCGAGAGCAAACTACAGTTGTACAAATTCGACGATTGCTGATGTGGGTGCGAGATGATGAAGTATGAGCTGAATTTATTTATTTATTTATTTATTTATTTATTTATTATTTATTTATTTATTTATTTACACATACTGCAGACCAGCGTTTTGGCCCAGGCAGGAGAGGCATGAGAAACATCAAGTGGTTCGTAACGGCAAAAAAAACGTATCTATATGCTAACAGAGGTTACATGTCTGTGAAACAGAAACAAAATTTAAAACCCATTCGCACACCCTAATCCTCAAGTAGATGACTTTCCAGCGATATAGCAAAATTGTCAGCCGAAAAAATGTCATGAGGCAGTGAACTCCAGTCATCAACTGTTCTGGGAAAATAACTATTTGTGAGCACTACTGGTTCTTGCGAATATGGGTACCAAGGATCGATCATGTTCACGGCGGGCGTTCCTAGCAGTGGCTGACTGAACGCAACAATGTACATTTCAGGCAACTTTCTCTGCCATTAATTTGTATAAATACGTTATACGATACAACTTTCTTCTTGTTTCTACTGAAGAATTCAGCATATTGATGACAACTCTAGTTTGAAGCAATGCACAAATAGCCGAGAAAAAAATCACAGCATATCCCCTAGGTGAATCATGACGAGTGGGGCGAAGCGTGCGGACGAACGGAATGACGCACGGACAAATGTACACACGGACAGAAACACCCACGGACGGACCGTCAGTCCGTCCATGCACAAAAGCATTGACGGACTGGCCAGCGCTTCATCCCACTCATCATCATTCACTCCGTGAATATGCTGTGACACTGTTTTTATTGACATCCCAAGCTATGCAACTGGCTACTACAACGACACGGGACATATGACCCACGGCGTATGTCCCTCATAGCTTCGCCCCTAATAAACACGTATGTTGATGAGCATGTTGAAACAATATTTCAAATGCAGCTTTAGGCGAGGCTTTGATACGGGCGATTAAAAAGGCGCCTTGCCTTGCAAAGAACACTGTTCTTTGTTGGAAGTTTTTTCGGCCGATGTTGTGCAGCCACTCCTGCTAGCGTAAGCCACGCTTCTAACTTGGGATATCGTAAAAAGTGCATAACCATTTTCACTGTGCTTTTTGTAGTCATAGGCGCAACAGCACTGCATACCACCCGCACAAAGCACAAAAAACAAAGCACGTGCTACGTTTGTAACGCGGAGCGTCGGCGAAAAATAGCGCGAGCGCGAAAAGGAAACACAAGCAAAGTGCAAGATCAACACGTCTCTAAGGTCAACCGCGAAAGAGACCAATCATCGTGCAGAAAAAGTGTCACAGAACAGGAGGACGTGCAGGAGGGCGAGAAGAGACAGAGGAGGTCGAGCGCGCGGTGGCGAGTACAGTGGATGGCGGTACTTTTTCAAGATCAAGGGACTTTACCCAGCGTATTTCTTGTGCGCCGCCACCAAGGCTTCCCGCTAGGCGTCGCCACCGGCGCTAACGCAGTGCATCGAAATAGCACAAAAGCAACACAGGCCCCTGTGGCTAGCATTTTCGGATATCAAGGGAGCGTACGACAGCGTTGCTCAAGAGGAATTGTGGGGAATACTGGACACACTAGGCGTGGAAGATGTAGTCACTAATCTTTTAAAGGATATCTATAGAGGTAACAAGGATTATAAAGTGGGAAAAACAGGTATCCAAGCCTGCAGAGGTAAAACGGGGGCTTAAGAAGGTGTGGCCCCTGTCACCCTTATTATTCATGATGTACCTACAAGGATTAGAGGCAGAATTAGAGAGAAGTGGACTGGGCTTCAACCTCTCTTTCGTCAAACAAGGAAATCTCATTGAACAGGCACTACCAGCATTGATGTACGCAGATGATATAGTGCTAATGGTCGACAACAAGGAAGATTTGCAGAGATTGCTAGACATCTGCGGTAATGATGGAGATAGGTTAGATTTCAGATTCAGTAGAAAAAATCAACAGTAATAATTTGTGATGACAATGAAGATAGTGAGCTTAAAATACAGGAGGTCATGCTAGAGATAACAGATAAGAACAAATATCTGGGCGTATGGATAAGAAATGGGGCCGAGTACCTAAGGGAACACGAAATATACTTGTCGACTAAAGGTAACAGGAATGCAGCGGTAATGAAAAGCAGGAAACTGTGGAATTACAATAGGTATGATGTTGAGAGAGGAATATGGAAAGGGTTCAAGCTTCCTGGTCTGACGTTCGGCAATGTGGTCTTGTGCATGAGATCAGAAGTTCAAGCAAGATTAGAAATTAAGCAACGTGGAATAGGTAGGCTTGCCTTAGGAGCTCACGGGAATACACCAAATCAGAGAATACAAGCTGATATGAAATGGGCATCATTTGAGGGCAGGGAAGCTAGCACCAAGATAAAATTTGAGAAGCGATTGAGAGAAATGGGGAGGGGCGTTGGGCTAGAAAGTATTCAGCTACCTGTACATGAAGAATGTCGATACAAGATGGCGGAAACGAATAAGAAAATTGACTGGTAAATACTTGGTAAACAGCAGGGGGCGAAACTAAACAGAATTATCGGTTAAGAAGAAGGTGAAGGAAGCTGAGACCGATATGTGGAGAATCGGCATAATTAAAAAGAGAGCAATCGAACACTAGAGATCTATCGAACTTTTAAGCAGGAAATTTTCACGGAAAGGATCTATGATAATACTCAGGGTAGTTCTCTACTGTTTGAGGCCAGGACGGGAGTATTGCGAACCGAGACATATCGGGTCGAATACGAAGGGGTAGACACGCTATGCAGTACGTGTGGAGAGGAAGAAGAAACTGCCGAGCACTTTATAATGTTCTGTAAAGGGCTTCACCCTATAGTTCAGGATGACGGCGCAGAGTTTTTCAAAGCACTGCGGTTTAAGGACAGTGAGGGCAAAATAGATTTTAAACGGGTAGAATTAACTAGAAGGAGGTTATCTAATTGGGGGCTAAAGTCAAGGCCCGAGTGAAAATTAAACCCTTGAGTGCAAAGTACGAATCATCAACCTCACTATTTAAGGGGAAAAATAAATCTAGTTTTTGTTTCATTAAGTAGTACTGCCTGGTGGGGCCAGCCACCGCCCTATTTAAAAGGTGCAGCCATATCCATCCATCCATCCATTCATTCATTTTCTAACCATGATGACGATGGTTGCAAGAAATGCTCACGAACACGACGCCACCTACCGCCAGGTAGTTGTAACCCGTAATCTGATTGGGGGCAAAAGTCAAGGCACGAGTGAATATTAAACCCTTCACTGCAAAGTACGAATCATCAACATCACTATTTAAGGGGAAAAGCAGCAGAGGGTGCTAAGAATCTCTGGATCCGGACAGGCCGCCATTGGAATCTGAACTTGGCAATATTTAACGCTAGAACCTTATCTAGTGAGCGAAGTCTAGCAGTACTATTCGAGGAGCTAGAGAGTGTTAAATGGGATAAAATAAGGCTCAGTGAGGTTAGGAGGACAAATGAGGCCTATACGGTGCTACAGAATGGGCACGTCCTTTGCTATCGGGGCTTGTCTGACAGAAGAGAACTGGGAGTGTGGTTCCTATTTCACAGAAACATAGCTGGCAACATAGAAGAATACTATAGCATTAATGAAAGAGTGGTAGGTATTGTAATTAAACTAAATAAGAGATACAAGATGAAGGTGGTACAAGCTTATGCGCCTACATCCAGCCATGATGACGCTTCAGTTGAAAGCTTCTATGAAGACGTGGAATCAGCAATGAGTAAGGTAAAAACACAGTATACTATACTTGGAAGAACGCTAAAATCATCTTAATACATAAGAAAGGGGATGACAGGGACTTGAAGAATTAAAGGCCGATAAGCTTGTTCTCTGTAGTATACGAGCTATTTACAAAGGTAATTGCTAACAGAGTAAAGAAAACATTAGAATTCAATCAACCAAAGGAACGCGCAGGATTTCGGACAGGCTACTCAACAATTGACCACATTCATACTATCAATCAGGTAATAGAGAAATGCTCAGAGTATAACCAACCACTAGACATAGCCTTCATAGAATACGAGAAGGCGTTTGATTCAGTAGAAATATCAGACGTCATGCAGACACTGCAGAATCATGGCGTCGCTGAAGTATATATAAACATCCTGGAAGAAATCTACAGGGGATCAACTGCTACCATAGTGCTTCATAAAGAAAGCAACAGAATGCCAATCAAGAATGGTGTAAAGCAGGGGGACACAATATCCCCAATGCTATTTACCGCGAGCTTACAGGGGGTTTTCAGAAGCCTAGAATGGGAAAAGTTAGGAATAAGAGTTAATGGAGAGCACCCTAGTAACCTGCGCTTCGCCGATGACACTGCATTGCAGAGTAACTCAGGGCACGAATGGCAACTCATGATTACGGAGTTAGACAAGGAGACCAGAAAGGTGGGTCTTAAAATGAATCTGCAGAAAACGAAAGTAATGTACAACAACCTCGGAAAAGAGCAGCGCTTCGAGATAAGTAATAGTGCACTTAAGTTGTAAAATACTATGCCTACTTAGCGCAGGTAATAACCGCGGAGCCGAACCACGAGATTGAAGTAACTAGAAGAATAAGAATGGGGTGGAGCATATTTGGCAAGCACTCTCAAATTATGACAGATAGATTGCCACTATCCCACAAGAGAAAGGTATATAACAGCTGTATCTTGCCGGTACTTAGCTACGGAGCAGAAACCTCGAGACTTACAAAGAGGGTTCAGCTTAAATTGAGGACGACGCAGCGAGCAATGGAAAGAAAAATTTTAGGTGTAACATTAAGAGACAAGAAGAGAGCAGAGTGGATTAGGGAACAAACGGGGGTTAAGGATATCAGAGCGGAACTCAAGAAGAAGAAATGGACATGGGCCGGGCATGTAGCGCGTAGACAGGATAACCGCTGGTCATTAAGGGTAACTAACTGGATTCCCAGAGAAGGCAAGCGGGTTAGGGGGAGACAGAAGGTTAGGTGGGCAGATGAGATTAAGAATCGGGTATAAATTGGCAGCAGCAAGCACAGGACCGGGTTAATTGGCGTAACATGGGAGAGGCCTTGGTGCTGCAGTGGACGTAGTCAGGCTGATGATGATGATGATGAGTTGTAACCCGAAATGCGGCTCCTGCGCGAGGCATTTGCGCCACGTCGTGCAAACAACTTTACAGGGGGTGTCAGCCACGGATATTTCACCCCTTCCACATCATGATTGCGAGATACTCTCAAGATCTCGTAACAAGACAGAGTGCGAAATCAACGAAAATTTTCATATCTAAATAAAAAAAACACGTGCGTCAGTGAGACTTCACTCGCCCTCCTGGAAAAAGTAGTAATTTTTTTTAGTGGTTAACTTGTAAATTTCGACTAGTGGCAGATTCGTTTTTTGCATTTCACTCTTATGTGCACGTGATGGTTTTTGTTCTTGTTTTATTTTCAGCTATATATTTCCAGGCGTAATAAATCTACACTCATTTGCTCGTCTGCGCTTGAGTCGTGAGTTCATTTTTTCTCCACTCCATTTTTTACGCCGTTCCCCTCGGTATCATGTACGAACTGACCCTTCAAAAACTTTTCTACAAACATCATTTCGCTGTCACTCTCAACTTAAAGCTTATTACAAGCGTGAAAAAATATACGAAAATTGGGGTGCAGTGCGTGTCATCATGAGTCCCAAAAAGTCTAACACACAAGGCGTTTTTTTGCAGTCTAATAATTCTTCTCGCAAGTTCAAATTTTTTGTCTTGTAATGACCAAGAAGGTAGAATCGCACGAATGGTGGTGTTATTTGTGAAATTTCTCGCGCTGTCTCATTATGTTGATGGTAGAAAATAGCCGTGTTTCCGGAAGTGCGACTACATTTTCTCGACCGACATAGCGAGGTGATATAAGGGGCTCCATGCAGTGAATTCCGGTGTTAGCCGTGGCGCGTCTTTTACATCCACCTAGTCAATGTACATCTGGACAAAAGTAAGATAAATTTGCTTATATATCTTATGCACAACCACTGACAAAACGACTGACCTACTTCTTACCAAATTTATTTATTTTTTGCTCAGTTGAGACTTTTTCGATCTAGTATACACTGCAAAACTAAATTAAGTATGCACTTATTCGGGCCGGCAAGAACTATTGCCCTGATGTCACGTCTATTCCCTACATGCTTCAAGTCGAGCGACTTATACATACATATAATGAAGAGCTGTGATATTTATTGTATCTTCCTTATTCACGAGTAGAGGATGATCTTTGCCATGTGAACCAATTTTAGCAAATTGGTGCAACGGACACGCCGGATACCCCGGCTCTTTGAGACTATCCCTTAGCAGCTTGAAATTATACTGTTCATCCTATAGGCGTAAGTTTCGTTTCTATGCATTGACAAGCATGACATGACGATTCTTCATTTAACAATATTGCAATGAGCCGACGTGACAATAAACATGTTGGTTTTCAGGGGCGCATGTAGATTTTTTTTGAGGGGGCGGGGCACCATCTTGGATCTAAGGTGGTCTAGCGCTATGATTGATTGATTGATATGCTGGGTTTAACGTCCCAAAACCACCATATAATTATAAGAGACGCCATAGTGGAGGGCTCCGGAAATTTTGACCACCTGGGGTTATTTAACGCGCACCCGAATCTGAGCACACGGGCCTCCAGCATTTCCGCCGCCATCGGAAATGGTCTAGCGCTATGTTAGTCTCTTATGCTGTAGCATAAAGTTTTTTTTTAATCGATGAAGGGTGGAGGGGGGGGTCACGGGCCAGTACTTTATATCCCTGGCTACACCACTGTGTGGTTTCGCTGAACACGGACTACATTAGCCTTAATCTTACTCGCAGTGAGACTTGCTAGCGCGGACCGAGAAACTGCACACTGTCTGAGCGATTCACGTCGGAATTGGATTCTAATCCCATACTTTTTTTCTTTCAACACGTTTAGAATGGGCCCAATACTTTTCACAGCGTGTAGCTTGTCAATTGAAATCAAATAAGCGTTTCAATACTTCAACACTGTAACACCTCCCTGAGGTTTAGTTAGACGCAATTTTTTCATTTTGTGCTCCCGCGGCACCCACGAGCAGTGGACGACGGGACCGTCGATTTGCTCCACGAACTCAATCTTCCCATAGTGCTTTGCATGCCCGCGCGGGGTTCTGCCATGGCTTTAAATTGAACTATTAAGGCTTAACTATTAAGTCTCTTGCAATGACTACAAAACCTTTTCTGTTTGGCATGTCGTAGTGGTGGTGCATGATGCTTCTTAACAAGCAGGCATATCGGGTGTAACATCTTCATGTATTGCGCATCAAAGCTATCACAACGAGAGCTGTCTGAGGTGGTCATTAGGACAAAAAACAGATGGTTTCACTGCAGCATGTTACAGAGCCAAATTCGCCAGCTAAAAGAAAAAAAAATCGAGGAACACACAGAAGAAGAAAATAGGACACATGTTCATTAGAGAGGTCCTGAAGGAAGACACATGCTCCGGACGCCGCGCCGTGTTTACGCCACAAAAAATAAACTCTTGTATTTTGGGTGAAACTAACAAAATATAAAAGTACTGTGCTATAGGAATTTTAGCTCTTGCAAGATGTTGCTTTGTTCACGCAGTATAACACAATGTATTATACAAGGTACACATGTCAACAATGTGAGTTTAGTGGGTTTTTTTTCTTGTCTAGTGCAGACTCAATATATCGGTCAAGGAAGGGCTATGACTACATACAGGCGACATTAGAGTTCATTCAATAAAAGGACCAAGCAAGCTTTTGTACAGGCTATTCCACAATAGCCCATATTCATACTATCAATCAGGTATTAGAGAAGTGTGCGGAATATAACCAACTATTATACACAGCCTTCATAGATTACGGGAGGACGTTTCCCTTAGTTGAGACAACAGCAGTAATGCAGGCACTACGTAATCAGGGCATCGCAGAAATTTACATGAAAATACTGGCAGAAATCTACAGTGGATTGGATTGGATTGGATAAACTTTTATTTAGTCCTCCAAAACACAGATCACTGTGTTGCGGGCAGCTCCCACGTGGGGACTGAGATGCCAAGCTCCTCAGCCGCCTCGCGGGCTTGGTGGACAGCCCAGAGCTGATCTGCCAAGGATGAGCTGAGGATTGCCGCCTCCGATCTGGCAGAGGTGATGTTCGATATAAGAGCGAATTTGGTGCACTGCCAGAGCATGTGTTCTAATGAAGCTATTTCCCCACAATGTGGACAAAGATTACTTGGGTATAGGTCAGGGTACATGATGTGTAACATTTTCAAAGTAGGGTACATCCGCGTTTGCAAAAGCCTTAATGTAAGTGCTTGGGGCCGGGTTAGATTTTCGTGAGGTGGAGAGAAAATCCTTCTAGACAGGTAGAAATGTTTAGGGAGCTCGTTATATGTTGTAAGAGTTTCCCGGTTATCCCCTTCACCGGTAGAACGCATCCCCGGGGAGGCGCGGTTGGAGAGTTCTCGCGCCGCCTCGTGTGCTGCTTCATTGAGATTGGGAGGGGAATCGTTGATTTGCCCAAGGTGAGCTGGGAATCAACTCAGAAGATGATGCGTTGTGTTCTTGCCTTGCAGTATTCTCAGAGTTTGTTCAGAGACCGTCCCCTTGGCGAACGCCCGTAGTGCTGCCATGGAATCACTGTAGACGACTTCAATGTTATCCATCTTGAGTGCTAAGGCGATGACCACCTGTTCCGCAATGATTGGGTCTTTCGTCTTGACCGTCGTTGAGTTGACGACATGGCCAGCCCCATCGACCACCACTGCCACAAACGCTTTCCCAATGGCGTAGGAAGCCGCGTCAACAAATACGACCCCTCGTTCCTCGTTTGAGACTTGACGAAGTATAGTCCTGGCCCTCGCTACTCTTCTTCCGACGTTGTGTTCTGGATGCATGTTTCTTGGTATAGGAGACACCGTGATATTCCCCTGATGTTGTCGGTGATATCATTGTAATTGTGCCTGATTGCCATTGGGTGTTGGCCCAGCTCCTGCAGGATCATTCTCCCCGACCTTGTTGTAGATAACCTTGCAAACTGTGCTCTCTCTTGGGCTTCTGCTATTTCTTCGAGCGTGTTGTGAATGCCATGCTCAAGCAGACGCTCGGTGCTGGTATGTATGGGTAGGCCCAGGACCTTCTTGATAACTTTCCTGAGGAGCACATTCAGTGTCTCGGACTCTGCTCTTGACCAGTTGTGCATTGCTGCCTCGTACGTGAAGTGGCTTAGAACAAACGCATGCATCAACCTGATGAGGATGTCTTCCTTGATCCTATTTCTTTTGTTGGCCCCTCTGCGTATGAGGTGCACCGCACTGTCTGTTTTCCAAGTTAACTTGGCTATAGATTTGCTGTTGGCGCCGGTAGACTCTATCAGCATGCCCAGGACTTTGATGGAGTCGACCCTCTGGATGGAATCCCCTTGATTTTTACGGAGGTGGATGTCTATCTGGTTTAACGGCTTCCATCCCCTGGGTTTTGGTCCCCGGCGTGCAGTCCTATAGAGTAAAAGTTCTGACTTACTCGAGGAGCACTTGAGCCCAGAAGGACGAAGGTACTCTTCTATGGTGCCAATCGCCTCTTGCAGGGCGCTCTCAATCTGCCCCTCGCTTCTACCTGTGCACCAGATGGTAATGTCATCTGCGTAGATGCTGTGCTTCAATCCTTCAATGCTCGATAATTTCTTTGACAGTCCAATCATGGCAATGTTGAACAGCATTGGTGAAATCACTGCCCCTTGCGGCGTGCCCCTCGCTTCTAGTTCGATTGCTGCGGTCTCGATATCTGCAATCTTCATCACGGCTTTCCGATCTGTAAGAAAGGACCATACGTAGTCATAGAAGGCTTTCCCCAGACCAAGCTTGGAAATTGCTTCGAGTATGAATGAGTGGTGGATGTTGTCAAACGCTTTTTCAAGATCTAGGCACAGAATGGCTCTCACGTCTCTCGTTTCGTTGTCGATGACCTGGTGTTTGATAAGCTTCAATGCATCTTGTGTGGATAGCCCTGCCCTGAATCCAACCATATTGTGTGTATATATGTCGTTATCTTCCAAGTACTTGTTTATCCTGTGCAGTATGGCATGTTCTGCAACCTTGCCGATACATGATGTCAAGGATATTGGCCTCATGTTGTCCAAGTTATGGGGCTTTCCTGGCTTAGGAATAAGGATCGTCCTGGCCAGCTTCCACTGCTCTGGCACCCTGCCTTCTTTCCATGCTGCATTGATCATATCCTTCAGGGTTTCAATTGAATCATCATCAAGGTTACGAAGGGCCTTGTTTGATATACCGTCCGGTCCAGGGGCCGACCTGCCGTTGAGATCATGCAAGGCTCTTCTGATCTCCTCGATGTTAAAGTCGCCCTCAAGACCTGGATTGGGCCTGCCCTGGTACTGTCTACTTGGTGGTGCCAATCCTCTTTTGATTGGGAGGTACTTATGCACGAGCCGCTGCACAACTTGCTGTTCTGTAGTGCGCCCTATCTCTTGTGCAAAATTCGAGGGATAACATGCTTTTGATTTGTTTTGGTGGTGTTTTCGTTGAGGAGATGCTTTAACATATTCCATGTCTTGCCATTGCGCATCTGACCATCGACAGAGTTGCAGATTTCGTCCCATTGCTGCCTGGATAGTGCGCGACAATGTTCCTCGACTGATCTGTTTACCGTGAATAACAGCCACCATAGTTCTTCATGAAGAAAGCGGCAGAATCTCAATAAAGAAGGGCATAGGGCAGGGAGACAGGATCTCTCCAATGCTATTCACCGCGTGTTTACAGGAGGTCTTCAGGACCCTATATTGGGAATGCTTAGGGATAGGAGTTAATAGAGAGTATCTTAGTAACCTGTCATTCACTGGTGACATGGCTTTTGGGTGATTCCACGAGAGATCAACACGGGTCCAAAAGTTGATATTTTAGATTTCATTGAGTATTTTATATTTTGTGCACCTCTCACCAGGTAGCCTGAAAGCCGACTTCGTTTTATGATTAACGGCATAACTTACGAGAAAAAAAATATCAAACTTCACCAACACGGAGGCACCAATTTCGTCACCTGTCACTTTCGAAAATTGCAGATGCTATAAAAAGAGAAATATTTTTGTTTCGAGGAAGATATTTTTTACCTAAAATATATGTCTAATGAAAAATAAATTCTTACGGTTTCAAGTTTGCAAACCTTAAGAAAATAGCTTTTAAACATGTCTGATTTTGCGACAGTTTAAACAAGGTTACGTATTCCCCATTTTTTTTCTCCGAAAGTAATGCAAGCAGCGTTTTCAAACTTGACAATTTTTAAGGATATAGTGTGTTCATTAGGTACTTAAATTATTGCTGCCGTAGGGCCAGTGTAAATTTTTATATATTGCCTCAAATTGTCATATTGGCAAAAGTGTACTGCACCGAAATTTCAATAATAAAAAACCCTATCTTCGATTTCTCTTAAAATCTCTTGAATAAAAAACCGAAGGCCATCGTACAGTAATATGGAAAAGCATGTTGCAATACTTTGTTTTTAGTGACAATAATCGTGGTACAAATCAGAGCTTTTCGAGAATGCGCTGGTAAGTTGAGAAATCTAGAAACCGGAACGGAAAAGCGGCAATAAGCTTCAAACGCGAGTAAACGCGACCACATTTGGTGAAGAAAGGCTGTTTTAGCAGATAGGAGTAACTATTTTCAACACGGTATTCTACAGTATCTGATTTCACTATTATACGTAGAGCACTGAGACTTCTAATATGTGGTGCCTCTCCATTACTGACACACAGATGGAGCTGCCGTGACGGCCATGTGTTTGCAACACGTTGGATAAGAGAATTGAATGTTGAATGAGTTCATAAACGATTCATAACAAATTTTTATCATTTGAGGCACGAAGACTGCCGCATTAGACATAAGAACACGCTTTAAGGCAAGTTGTCGTCCGTCGTCTGCTCTACAGATGAATTGCTGGGCGCCGTTCTCAGAGGAAATGCTTTAGATCTTATGGTTCAAAGTAGGGACAACTATTACGCCTCCCGTAATTTTATCGACAAGACATTGTGAAATTTATTTTAACGTACTATACTTGAGTTTCGCATTCGCACTGCGGATACTTGCGCACGCTGTTTTACGTCTGCTCTCATTAAAGGTGAGAGACATAGGAACAGACGACAGATAGATCACTTTCGTGCTGCTGGTTTCACGCATAGTTGCATTGCCAGTAATTTGAGCCTCAAGGAGCGTGGCAATGGCTGACCACTTCAGCCGGGATAGAGTTTTTTGTTCAGATTACCTCATGTTTCATAAAAAGAAAATACCTTATCAAAAAAACTTCCGCGAGGTCGAAGACATCGGCCTGTTTGCCCTCCAGAAGCTTTTGCCGAAAGCTGCCCGCCATGCACATAACAACGACCACGTCTGCCAGAACTGCTTCAGACGCCTCAGAGATATGCTGTCTTCGTCTAATGGCTTCTCAGCTGAAACAGCTGATGAGTTTTTGCCGGAAGAAGAAAAAGGCAGGAGTCAAGAGCGGTGCGTAAACACGCCTGAAGCATTGTCACATATGCGACTGGAGAAGCTGCATGCACAAAATAGCAAATTTCATGCAGAGCCAAGACAACTTAGCAGCAATTCTACATTAACCGTGAAATTCCACCGTAACGTGTGTAACCGCCACTTTCAACCATCAGATCTAAAATGCAGTGTGTGTGCCCAGTGGTTCAAGAACTTCAAGCAAGCCTATGAAGCGTGTTCTTCGTATCAAGAGCGCATGCGTTTGTTGACATGTTGCCGAGTGATATAGAGGGCCGAAAACTGCAAGCACTTATACCAAACTTGTCAGCTTACATGATATTCAGATCCCCATGCCGCGCAAAACACGGGATATGGTTAGCACCAAATGCGGTAAAAAGGACACGGCTGAACCCAATGGACATCCAGGCAGCTATGGCTTACTACTCCAAAGATGAGTATAGCTGCTCTTGGCAGAGTCCCAACAAAAAAGATGTAGTATCTGTTATCATTAACGGAAAAAAGGAGCTTGTTTCGAAAAGGTTTATGACCCGTTCGGTGCGAGATGCTTACCGTCTCTTTAGAGAAGCTAATCCGACCACGTCTATTGGGCTCTAAAAGTTTTATTCATGGAGGCCGAAGTTGGTTCTTCTTGCACCACACCAAGAAGTGTGCCTTTTTATATACTGTGCTAATGCCACGGAGTGTGTTTCAGCCCTACAAGACGTCACCGATGGTGCCTACACGGTGGACTTCTTGAAAGAACTATGTCTTTGCAGCTCTCCTACAAGTGATTGTTTTTAAGCCATTGTGACTATTGTGCTAAGGAGGACGCTCTGACAGCCACATGTTTAGGAATCCCTGAATATATTGAGGTAGCCTATGCAGTATGGTAAAATGGCGATCTAGTGAAAAAAAACAGCCCAGGCAAGTGCTTTTCCGCGAGAGCCAAGTCTATGGTCGTGAAGTGGATTACTCATGATTACATAAGATACATTCAAGAATCAGCAATACGCCAGGCGAAAGAGAACCAAGAAAAATAATCTAGCATTTTTCACTTTGAGTTCGCCGAAAATTGGACAGCAATTTTACCGAATGAGGTACAGTCGTATCACTGGCACAAAAGACAGGTGTCTATATTCACGTGTGTCGTCACAAGGAAGCAATCAATTCGAAGTTTTGCCGTCATCAGTGATATGACACATGCCATGATGCTGCACATGCCTGTTTTGCTCTACAAATAATCCACAATTATATGAGGGAATAACTTAGGCCTGACACGCATGTTACTTATGTTTCTGATGGTGCATGCAGTCACTTTAAAAAACAAGTACCAGCTGTTCGAGTTATGTCAGAAAGATTATATATCAACAAAGTGGATTTTTTTCGGCCACAGGACATAGCAAGAACTCTTGTGACGGCGTTAGTGGCCTACTAAAGCATCAGGCTACGCTCTACAACCTCAGAGCGGAAAGCTCAGCTTTTACTATGTCAGCATCCCATACGGTGGCGCAAATGAGCGCGAACCTCAAGAATGTCAAGCTGCTGTGTGCAAATGCAGACGAGCTAGAAACATTCCGTCAGTTTAAGAAGAGCCAGTGGAAATTGTTACCACGTGTTTCAGGCATACGTTCTTGGCATGTTTGGCTAAGCACATCTGAGGGCAATGATCGTGGTCGTGTTCTGTTAGCGTCACGTACTGCTAAATGTGATCTGCAAAAGATGCAGCCATTTTGAGCGCATCTCTTGTTTCACGCAGTCACCACCAAAATACCAGTGAGGGTACGTCAAGCGCATATGCTTTTTCTAGCGAGACCCAACACTTGCGTTGGAACATTTTCATGTTTGAGTTTATCTGCAAATATAGACAGATGTTTTCAACTGAGTTACAGTGTCGAAGATTTCCTCCATTAGAGCTGTGTTATCAGGAGCATAAATGCGCCTTCATGGGAACGTATTTGTCACAGTGCTAAAACAGCCTTTCTTCACCAAATGCTGTCACGTTTACCCGCGTTTGAACCTCATTGCCGCTTTTCCGTTCCGATTTCTAGATTTCTCAACTTATCAGCGCATTCTCGAAAAACTCTGATTTGTACCACGATTATTGTCGCTAAAAACAAAATAATGCAACATGTTTTTCCATATTACTGTATTTTTTTTTATTTTCAGATTTACTGCCAGCCTTTGAAAAAGGCCTTTGGCAGGAGCGGGCAGAACAAATAAAAGAATGCGAGAACATACGCAAATACGTCCACAAAACAACCGCAACAATGAGCGGGAACAAAATAAAAATAAAATATACAATTACGCATTCAATAAAATGACAGCAGGTACTATTAACAACTTGTTTGGTACCAAGCCAGACCTACACTGATAGAAACAATTAATAATATACAAGACATGACTGTAAAGAGCAGGAGAAATCTGGATTGTACAAGAGGACACTGTAATTAGTAACACCACCGAGGTGCACCGCTAAACAAAGCTGAGTTACAATGGGACACACTCAACATCAACAACAAAAAAAGAAAAAACATCAGAACGACATTGTTTCACAATCACATATCAGTTGCAGATGTCGCGATACTAGGAAAGCGGAGTGACGACAAAGATACCGAAAAAATTACAGATCATCTGACAATGCTTTAGCAAAAGAATTAAGTGTATTACAATCAATTACATTGGATGGAAGTCGATTCCATTCACGCGTTGTTCTCGGAAAAAAAGAGTTTTTGAATGTGTCTGTTTTACAGCTAAAACCCTTTATCTTTTTCGTGTGGTGTGATCGCGTCGAGCGCTTACCAACCCGGTCGATAAAATTACTCTTGTCTATTGCCAGCTTATCATGGTAAAGGGAGTACAAAAACTTGAGCCGTTCACGCTGACGTCTCTTTTGCAATGTATCCAGCTCTGATTTTGCCAAGATTGAAGTTACAGATACTTGCCAGCGATAGCAATTATGAACAAACCTGATGCCCTTCCTTTGAACGAGTTCTAGTTTATCAATGTTGTTTTTTGTGTACGGATCCCATATAACTGATGCATATTCGAGGGAGGGCCTAATGAAAGTTTTGTAAGCCAGTAACTTTATTTCTTTGGTTGATTTTCGCAATGACCTTCGAAGGTATCCAAGTTTACGCATGGCTTTATTTGTAATATACGAAATATGTTCATTCCATCTAAGGTCCGAGGTAATAATTACGCTTAATATTTGTACCTTTCTACAACGGAAAGAGTGTGATTATCTATGGAATATGGAAAGCTTAGGGGATGCTGTTTACGCGTTATTGACATGGCTACCGTTTTAGTCTTGTTAACACTCATTTGCCACGTTGAACACTAAGTTTGTATTTTCGCTAAAGAAGAATTCAAAAGAACTTGGTCGCAGCGGCTTTGAACTTCATGATAGAGGACGCAGTCATCTGCTAATAGTCTAATTTTAACTGGTATATCCTGTACTATGTCATTAATGAACACAAGAAAGAAAAGTGGCCCAAGCACCGAACCTTGAGGTATACCGGATATAACTGTCTCTGCTGGAGAGCACGTACCATCAATTGTTACACATTGTCGTCTTAAATTTAAGTAATATTTTATCCATGACAGAAGTGTATCGTTCTTCAGTATGGGTTGAAGTTTTAAGAGCAGCTTTTGGTGCGACACGCGATCGTACGCTTTCTCAAAATCTAGAAAAATAATATCTGTTTGACCTTGCCTGTCAAGGGTTTTGGCGAGTTCATGTACTGTTTCTAATAGTTGTGTTACGGTAGATAGACATTTTCGGAAGCCATGCTGCCTGGGGTCAATAAGTTTGTTTTCATCTAGAAATGTTGATAAGTGCTTAAACATAATATGTTCCAATATTTTTGCGCATGTACACAAGAGGGTGATAGGGCTATATGAAGTAACCAAATGTGGAGTGTTCGATTTAGGTATAGGCGTAATTTTACCGTATTTCCAGTCTTCTGGGATCTTAGTTTGGGATAAGGATTTGTTAAATATAAGATGCAGATAATGTGAGCTCCATTCAGCGTACCTCACCAAGAAGTGGTTATCAATACAGTCTATTCCGGGTGTTTTCTTACGATCAATTTGAAGCAAAAGAGAAAGGACACCTTCCTGGGATATCGAAATGTTGCTTATTGGGGGAATGTTCTCGAACTGATTGACTGAAGGTGTAATAGTGTCATCTTTCGTGAATGCTGAACAGAAGAAGTCGTTAAAAGACGTTGCAATGGTGAGTCGGTCAGTGACGCTTTCCCCGTTAACTACAATGTTAGAAATTGACTTCTTATTTGAGGAAAAATAGCGCCAAAATTTTTCAGGAGACGAGAGAAGAAAATTTTTCATAGTTACTTTGTGGTAAAATTACTTTAGCCTTTTTAATGGTTTCTTGAAGGCGTTTGCGCATTCACACAAGTTTTTCACTGTTAGCTGGTGATGGAGACTTGCGATGCTGTTTTCTTAATTTTTTTGTCTTTCGTCCCATACGCACTATTTCCCTTGTAATCCATGGATTAACCCTATGGCTGAAAATTTCTCTGAAGGGCACAAATCGTTCAATGCACGACAAAACAAGTGATTTAAAAAAGTGCCACAAGTCTTCGACAGAGCAATCATTTGACTCGGAAAAAGAACAGAATGTTGGAAACGACATGTCTAAAGCGTCAATAATGTCCACATCTTGAGCACGTGAAAAAACTGGAACCGACCGTCGGTATTTCTCTGTTTTGGTGATACGATTTCCAGAGATCGACAAGAAAACCATTTTATGATCTAAAATTCCTTCCATTACTTGTACATCAACGTTTCGACTTGCAATACTCTGGCTAACAATAAGGAGATCCAAGAGTGAGCTCTTGTCTTTCTGAATGCGCGTGGGTTGTTTGACTAATTGCGTTAAATTATGAAAGAGCATAAGGTCCACAATTGGTTCCGCCGCACAGACGAGTGGCTGCGGAAAATCACCGGACCAGTCGATGGACGGAACATTAAAGTCTCCAGCTAACAACACATTGCTTGTGTCACATCTGCTAGAACACAGGAACTCATTCAGTTTTTCGAAGAATGTGTGATCACTATTTGGGGGGCGATAGAATGCGCCTACAGACAAATTTAGGTCGCGTAAATAGAGTTTTATAATAACACATTCAACGCCCGGTATATCGGTTTGCCTTATCACTTGCGATGATTGTTTTACCATATTAGCAACGCCACCACCACGCGTGTCTCTATCTTTTCGATAAATCTTGTAGCCGGGTGGTGTAACTTATTCATCGCTTATATCATAATTTAACCACGTTTCGGTGATTATCAGGATGTGAGGGCGATGTGTCATTACAATACTCTCCAAGTGTTCAAGTTTATTCATGACGCTACGAGCATTTTGGTTCAGGCATATGAGGGGTTTGCCATCTTCAATTTTATTTCATTCTTTGCGTACTTGGCTACCCCCGCCCTTCTTTAGGGGAATTCTTTTGTTTTCTTGGCTACCCCGGCCCTTCTTTACGGGAATTCTTTTGTTTTCAGTGTTATTCCATTCGAACAGCTCGTCATCAATTTTAATTTTGTCGTATTTCATTGTAACCTTTCCGCCTGCCTTTCTAATTTCAGAAGTGCTTTCCCACAGCTTTTTTTTCGTTTTTCTCTTGTGACTAGGGAAAAATCTTCGGAAACTGATATATCAGTACCTTGAAGCTTAAAGCAGTTAGCCAGCACTTCCTCTTTTTCGCGGTAATCAAACAATTTTATATGACCGGTCGGTTTTTGTTTGTTTGCTTGCGCCCAAGTCTGTGCATTCGTTCTATTGATCTCAGCTGTACGCCAAGCACACCCTTAAACACACCTTTAACAACAGCATTAGCAAGGGCATCCGCGGTTTACTTTTCATCCTCAGGTATACCGAACACAATAATATTATTGCGCCTACTGCGGTCTTCTAAGTTAATAACTTTGTGTTCCAAATATTAATAGTTTTTTCCAGGCTTGACAATTTCACATTTACTTCTTTAATGTCCGAGGCCACAGCTTCTACCTGCTTTAATTTTGCTTCTATCGCCTCAAGCCTTGTTTGAATGTTCTGGCCGGTGAGGAGCTCATCAAGAAGTTCCTCAACCTTAGGGCCTGGGTTCGACTCGATGTCCCCACATAGCATCAGTAAGGACACTACGAAATTCCGAATGACCAAACAAGCCAAAAAGACACTTTGTGGGCACGTCAGCAGAATCAAACAACGATTACTGGTTTTGACAGAATAATACTTGTTACTGACCTTTACAAAAAAGAGAAACGGATTTGGCATGTTGCTCACAGGCCAGCCGACGTGCCCACTGAAGCGGTAGGATGGGGACGGTCTTCTTATATGCTGCTCCGTTGATGTCGATCGCCCAGCCAGGAGGCGGTGTCCACCAGCGGTGGTCGGCGAAAGTCGGTCCATGTGCGCATGCGTCTTCAGTCTTCGCTGCCGCGATGACTAAACGTAGTGCATCTTGCTGCGCGCCGGCCTCCGATTATATGCCGAGCAGCAGGAACTGTACAAAAAAATTCCGCCATATCCACGAAGTGAATGATGATGAGTGGGCGAAGCTCCGGAGGTAAACCTGGTAAACCATGAATCCTCTGTACATTTTGCCCACTCGATTTTATTACATCGCTCCCCCTAGCGTACGTCGCCGCACTAAATCGAACGATTGCCTTCAACCAATGACACGCGCCATATGTGACATCATTCCTATTTTATAAGATCTCGCGTCTTTCATCAACTACAAGTACCGTTTTCTAGTTTATAACATCTTGCATCTTTTCATCATCAGCTACAAGTACCACCATCTAGTAAACACTACAAGAACTAAACGAGAGGTGGCTACATACAGGAGACGGTACCGCCATCTAGTGAACACTGCAAGAACTAAACTAGAGGTGGCTACATACAGGGGACGGTACCGCCATCTAGTGAACACTGCAAGAACTAAACTAGAGGTGGCTACATACAGGCTACAGGGGACGCTCAGCCCACGCCCTAAGGAGCTTCGCCCCTAAAAGAGAAACGGATTTGGCATGTTGCTCACAGGCCAGCCGACGTGCCCACTGAAGCGGTAGGATGGGGATGGTCTTCTTATATGCTGCTCCGTTGATGTCGATCGCCCAGGAGGCGGTGTCCACTAGCGGTTGTCGGCGAAAGTCGGTCCATGTGCGCATGCGTCTTCAGTCTTCGCTGCCGCGATGACTAAACGTAGTGCATCTTGCTGTGCGCCGGCCTCCGATGATATGCCGAGCAGCAGGAACTGTACAAAAAAGAGAAACGGATTTGGCATGTTGCTCACAGGCCAGCCGACGTGCCCACTGAAGCGGTAGGATGGGGACGGTCTTCTTATATGCTGCTCCGTTGATGTCGATCGCCCAGGAGACGGTGTCCACCAGCGGTTGTCGGCGAAAGTCGGTCCATGTGCGCATGCGTCTTCAGTCTTCGCTGCCGCGATGACTAAACGTAGTGCATCTTGCTGTGCGCCGGCCTCCGATGATATGCCGAGCAGCAGGAACTGTACAAAAAAGAGAAACGGATTTGGCATGTTGCTCACAGGCCAGCCGACGTGCCCACTGAAGCGGTAGGATGGGGACGGTCTTCTTATATGCTGCTCCGTTGATGTCGATCGCCCAGGAGGCGGTGCCCACTAGCGGTTGTCGGCGAAAGTCGGTCCATGTGCGCATGCGTCTTCAGTCTTCGCTGCCGCGATGACTAAACGTAGTGCATCTTGCTGTGCGCCGGCCTCCGATGATATGCCGAGCAGCAGGAACTGTACAAAAAAGAGAAACGGATTTGGCATGTTGCTCACAGGCCAGCCAACGTGCCCACTGAAGCGGTAGGATGGGGACGGTCTTCTTATATGCTGCTCCGTTGATGTCGATCGCCCAGGAGGCGGTGTCCACCAGCGGTTGTCGGCGAAAGTCGGTCCATGTGCGCATGCGTCTTCAGTCTTCGCTGCCGCGATGACTAAACGTAGTGCATCTTGCTGTGCGCCGGCCTCCGATGATATGCCGAGCAGCAGGAACTGTACAAAAAAGAGAAACGGATTTGGCATGTTGCTCACAGGCCAGCCGACATGCCCACTGATGGCCTTCGGTTGTCTATTTACGAGATTTTAAGAAAAATCGAATATGGGGTTTTCTTATTATTCAAATTTCAGTGGAGTACACTTTTGTCAATACGAGAACTTTGAGGCAATATATAAAAATTTACATTTTCCCTACGGCAGCAATAATTTATGTACCTAATGAACACACTATATCCTTAAAACGTGTCAAGTTTGAAAGCGCTGCTTGCATTACTTTCGGAGTAAAAAAATGGGGAATACGTAAGTTATTTTAAACTGTCGCAGAATTAGACATTTTAAAAGCTATTTTCTTAAGGTCTGCAAACTTGAAACCGTATAAATTCATTCTTTAATATACATACATTTCAGGTAAAACATATCTTCCTTGAAACAAAAATAATTGTCTTTTTATAGCATCTGCAATTTTCGAAAATGACATCGAAGTTGGTGCCTCCGTGTTGGTGAAGTTTCATATTTTTTTCTCGTAAGTTATGTCGTTAATAATAAAACGAAGTTGACTTTCGGGATACCTGGTGAGAGGTGCACGAAAGATAAAATACTCAATGAAATCTAAAATATCAACTTTTGGACCCGTGTCGATCTCTCGTGGAATCACCCTTTAATGAGTACCTCAAGGGACGAATGATTACAAAACTGGACACGGAAAGCAGAAAAGTAGGTCTCAAAATTGATATGCACAGTGATGTGCAGCAGTCTCGGCAGAAAACACCACTCTGCGATATGTGGAAAGACGCTGGAAGTTGTAAAGAAATATGTCTTCTTAGGACAGGTAGTAACCGCACAGCCGAACCATGAGAGTGAAATTACTAAAAGAATAAGAATGGAGTGGATAACATTCGGCAAGCATTGTCAAATCATGAATGATAATCTGCCACTAACCCTCATGAGGAAAGTATATAACAACTGCATCTTGCCAGTACTTACCTACAGAGCAGAATCCTGGATGCTTACAAAGAGGGTTTAACTTAAATTGAGGACGACGCAGCAAGTGATGGAAAGGAAAATGATAGGTGTAACGGTAAGAGACAAGAAGGGAGCAGAGTGGATCAGGGAACAAACCGGGGTTAAGGATATCATAGCTAAAATGAAGAACGAGAAATGCACATGGACTGGGCACGTAGCACGTAGGCAGGACTACCGCTGTTCGTTAAGGGTAACTAACTGGATTACTAGAGAAGGTAAACACACGAAGGAGAGACAGAAAGTTAGGTGGACTGATCAGGTTTTTTAAAAAAAACACCAGGCCTGTGCGAAGGGCGCGGCACATTCACAGTGAAAGCTAGAAGAGAGACCTTTCACAGCCTTTTCTGAACACTCATTTGGTAACTGCTGAAAGCACACTTGCATTATGCCCTCTATGATATTAATAATAAAAACTTAAGGGTAGTAGGCCGGCATTCTCTATGCTATTTTTAGTCATTTTTTTCTAAGAAGCACTGAATCCGCTAAACCATTGCAAGGAATGCTGTGCCAATTCATCATGCAGTCGCATACGACAATGAGGAATTATGCTCGAAGTGGATATGCGCCACAGTTAATATCTGAACGTTAACAAGCTTTTGTAATGGGTTCGAGCATTGGACGACCCCCTCGTTACGCTATTCGCATTGTGCGACGACTGCTTGTTCTTTCGCTGTTTTATAACGCTTTATAAGTCGTAATAACGTGATTGCTTTCCCGACATCAAGCCTGCCTAAGGCAAGTGTGCCACCAAATCCCAAGCACCAGCGTAGTTAAGATGTAGAATACTTGGCTGGCACCTAGTGGACGCGGGTTCGAGCCCCACTGTGCCATTGGTGCTAGGTTTTTAAAGAAGATATTAAAGACGATAGTTTCTTAGGGACATTCGACACAAAAGTTTTGCTCTGTCTGTCTGTCTGTCTGTCTGTTTGTCCGTCTGTACATTTGTTTGTTTGTTCACTCTTAACGGCACCGGGTACTTGAAACGGCCGACCCCGCCCCCAGCGCCCATCAATGTTGCTCAAAGTTTAGCGTTCATACTTGTGCAATTGTCAATTAATAAGCTCTTATCGCACAAGTCTGGAACACCGTGACAACACGTATATATATTCTGCATGTGCATCTTTTACTAGAAAATGCATACATAAGTAATTTTAAGGACCATAGCACATATCACGCTGCGCTGACCATGCAACGCTTGCACGGAAAGGTGAGTGTTTCCAACGCTTTGCTAAGACGCGATGGTGGTGACACCTACCCGTCGCTTTGCGTTTCTCACATTATCACCTCTGAGATGGGCGTGCACACCCGTCTCAGAGCCACGCGCTTCGTTTTGCAAGAAGACTGCCAGGTGGCGCTCATGTCTCACGTGTGACGTGACTTGATGCGCTCGTTCGCCTCCGCTGCACGCTCGAGGCACTCTAACGCAGCGCCTCCAGAATACTATTCACCGATTTTCTTGCGCAGAACATCAAATAAATGTTTTGTTCGCTCTCTCCACACGCAAGACTATCGTCTTTCGACGACATTTGCAGAATACATGCAGATATGGGGCCTTTTTTTTCTAATTTCACGCGATGTAGTTACAGACACCGGCGGCGGCGGCGGCCGACAACAACGGTGCTGTGCGGGACCCGAGTTGTGATCGTATAACAGCTGTCGCTCTAAATGTTAGCAGGTATAACGTGGCAACGGAAAGCAAAGTTTCGGGTTAATTTGCAGATCATGGGAGGGCATATAGAGTTTCCTAAAATTAACTAGAGGGGACTATGGCACTGCGATTGTTCACCGACCATGAGAATGATGTGTAGTACACACATTGGCCTAGTATGCGTACTTGCTGGTGGCGAATAGTACTTGCGGCTTCGTTTTTTGATGGTTACGGTTTCGCTTTGAAGGAATGAACGATCCCTTTTGAACTTTGTAACTCGATTCAAGATGATAGGCCTAAAAGAATAAGGTTGTGAAGCGCAAACGCCGAACATTTGCTGATTTATTTTTTGTGAAAAAACAGCTCCCAGCCACACGAACAAAGACGGAGCCAGAAGCAGGCCAGAAGTACGAAAATTAGACAAATTTGTGTACTACCCATCATTCCCATGCTCGCTGAAGCGCCGTTCGTTGCAACTCCCATAGACACTAGCGCCAGAGTTCCCCCTAGTGTGTATTAGGAAACTCTGTGTGGGAGGGGCCTTTCCCCTGCAGTGGGCGTAGTCATGCTGATGATGATGACTACATATATGAATAACTCAGTCATGTTTCCTTTTTTCACATGAACAGGCGTACACTGCCATATTAAACCAGAGGAAATCGAATTGCTTACTTGCTGTGCTTACAAACTCCATTTCAGTAACATTATAGATAAAAAAGGCGCACTCATGATCAAAAGCATGTGATCCGCTAATTTGGTGCCCTCATAGTCTTTCACGCTTTCCAACGCAAACTGCATTTCGCCGTAGCGTTGACTGAGCAAACGTCGCACCAAACACGGAGATAGCGTTTTGACACTTTCCGCCTGCTCGTCAACCGGCTGCATTGCTTCCGTCGTCGCCTTCCGCTTCCTCTGCGAGATGACTTCATCGTGTGCCCCGCGGAGAACTGAAGCCCCGGAGCCCATACACAACGCCCACGTCTTCTGTCAACGCGCCAAAGAGACCGCACCCTTAGCAAACGACGTCGCCTCTATTTGTTTGTATACGCTAAAGCTAACGCCGAGGTATGACGTCATTCGCGCTTAGCTGTCTCGACCGATAAAGCGCCCACAGCACCGTGGTGCCGGGTAAGAGTTCGTCCGGAGGTGGATCACAGATGGGAGAGATCTCCCTGGGATGCCGCTATCCACCGCCAGATGGCTACGTGGCGCTTCGAGCGACTCCTACACACACTGCCGAAGTGGTTTTGCAATGGTTCCGTTCCGGAGCACGAGCTAGCCACCGATAAGAGAGCTGAGGAGAAAACGGGACGCCGGCGATAGTCGACAGGAGGTGAATATCAAAAAGAAAGAATAGAGAGAGAGAAGCGAAGCGAAGAGTCTTGGAGGACAATGTCAAAGGGGGAGCCGTCTCGAGACTGATAATACGAAGGCTGCGGTATATCACAAGTGCCGCGGGGAAACCGCGTATGCCTCCGGTTAGCGCGTCTCAGAAGTTATCGGGAGCTCATAGAAGCCAACATTCCCACTCCGACACAATTTACCTTCTCTCTCCGGCTCCACCCCACACGGTGTGTGGAGATAAGCACGTCACGACAATTCGTCGCTCAAGGTATCTCCCGCAAGAACCCCTCGGCGGGCCGGCAACGCTCCGGCAAGACGGGAAGACGCTGTGCTGTGGTTACACCGTCGAGACCCCGGAGGCGAATAAAGTGAGTCACACGAATTCGTATTCATTTGTAGCAGGCCACAACAATGTCATTCACAGAAATTCCGTATCAGCTACTGTTGTCGAACAATTGAGTGGGTGAACACACGCGGTGACTCACTAGGCATTCATGACGTCGAAGTTGGTTCAAACGAGCCGTGTCTTCCCGTGATGCTACAGACCGATGCATCGTTCTTGTATTCGAGATCTGCGTGGAGTCGTAGATTGATCTCCAAATAAGGACAAACAGGTCACGGCAAACTCTTGGTGAGTAAGCACCGTGTGGAACTGCTTTGCGCAACCATTTGCTGTGCCGCGGCAACACTGGCAGCCTGCCGCCCCCGTGTTGTCGCGAATATTTTTCGAACCTGGACTACTACGGCAAAAGTTGATACTGAAATACGGCAACACTTCACACAGAAATAACTTTAGACAGGCCTTCGTCTGCGTATATTAAACGTCACCAGCTACAATTTTTAACACTTCATCCAGAAATTGGAATTGAAATGAGCGCTTACTTACAAGTCACGTAGGTGTAGGAATTGACGCGCAATTCGATGCTTCAAGAAACGGCGCAGTACTTCTATTACCAGTTCTATTCTATATAAGCAAAGACACACCAAGGCACTGATTGATGAAGCGAAAATTTGGCGTAATAACTTGCGTGATATTCCCGTTTGACAATAACCATTGGTGCCCTTACTACGGCAGAAAGCACTCGCGGGTGAGCCATGGGTTCAGAATTTGATGATTGCTTGAACTCGAGTACCTCGTAACGAACTCTTTGGAGTGACACGTCTCAGAAAACCGGCACAATAGCGACTTTCCGATCACTAAAATGTGTCGGCAACTCTAAAGCACGCATTGCGAGACGCCACCCGCGCGCTTTTGTGTTTCTTGTTGCGGTTGGCTCGTCAGACGTTAAACTGCTGTAGTTCATTGATCATACAGCGAATTCACAAAGTAAGTTCTTTATTGTTTAACAATTTTGTCTGCATGGCCATAGCCGTCACCGATCATACTACTGAATTTGCGATTTCCATATTTTTGCCCCCTGCAGTTGTCCAACGTCGACGGCCAATTTACTTTGAAATCTCGAATGAGGTTTATTTACGTCAATACTATTTACGCATCAACGTGCTTAGTATGCTAAAATCCACATGTAAACATATTTTCACTCACCCAGCAGCTCGCGTCTTCGTCAAATATTTTTATTATTATATATATATATATATATATATATATATATATATATATATATATATATATATATATATATATATATATATATATGTGTGTGTGTGTGTGTGTGTGTGTGTGTGTGTGTGTGTGTGTGTGTGTACGCAGTTTCCGAAATTCACAATTGCAAACGATCTGGAAGCAATAGTTCCTAGAATATTTAACGTTATACTCTTCATTTTCTACCTTACCTTGGCACTCTATGGTGATTGTAACCTTTGCGCCATTGAGCCCTAGTAATAATAAATAATAATTGCAACATCCTCAAATAGGTGAGAATTGGCCTCGGGTACCTTTGTTTCCCAATCGGGGTACAGTACAAAGAACTTTATTTATTTAATGATCCGGAGAAGTGACACCTCTTAGGGCGAAACCACGGCCTGCTCTCACGTGGGGACAGTGAGACTTAGCCTAACCGCCGCATTGTAGGCTCTTTGGCCAGCCCAAAGTTAATGCTGATATTCCGAGTTCTTAAGAACCGAGCTGTATTTCTGCTATGTGAGGTTCTTATCCGCACGTAATGAGGGGCACCACCAAACCATGTGCTCAAAATCACGCGTTCACCCACAGCGAGGGCACTGCGAGCTGGAGTCACTATTGGGAATATACAGTGCATAAAAGTTAGATTCAGATAAGAATCTGTTCGTAGCATCCTAAGGATGATCGCCTGCTGTCTCAAGATTTTTGTGTACTAGAGGAAATACTCTTCTTTCCATATAAAAGTGTTTTGCGAATGTGCATAAAGTGTCCTGGAACTCTCGAATCATAATGCAATGTGACAAGGTTTCTCCTCTTGCGCGTATACAGTGCACAAAAGCGAGATTCTGGTAAGAATTGGTTTGCAGTATCCTAAGGGTTATCGCTTGTGGTCTCGTGAGCTTTTTGCGTGGGGGTATAAGATACTGTTCTTTAGAGGTAGAAATGCTTTGCAAATTTATTTGTTGTGAATAAATCGTCCTGAAACTCTTGAACCATGCACTGCGACAAGGCTTCTCTTCTCGCGCAAAGAGTTAGTACCCTTTTGATGCTTTTCCGAATGAGTGTGTTAAGCTTCTTTTACAGGAAAAGCTGTTATGAGATCACAACTCCGGTCTCGCGCCGCGCCATAGTTGTCCGCTGAGGCCGCCGCCGGTGTCCATAACCACATCGCGCGAAATTAGAAACAAAACCTGGTACCAATGACCCAGTGCGGCTCAAACTCGGGTCCGCTGGGTTTCAGCCCAATATTTTACCACTGAGCCACACTGGTGCTTTGGACTTGTTGGCAAACTTGCCTTAGGCAGGCTTAATGTTGGGAAAGGAATCGCATCATTATGACTTATAAAGCGTTTTAAAACGGCGAAAGAACAAGCAGTCGTCGCACAATGCTAATAGCCTAACGAATGGGTCGTCCAATGCTCCAACCCATTACAAAAGCTTGTTATTGTTTCCCTATTAACTGTGGCGCGTACCCACTTCAGGCCTAATTCTTCGTCGTGGTCAGCCACTGCATGAACCATTGGCAGAAAATTCCTCTCAATGGTTTAGCGGGTACGACACTTTTCAGAAGAATGCCTAAAATAGCATAGCAAATGCCGGCCTGCTACCGTAAAATTTTTATTATTAATGCTGAAGTGGGCATCAAGCAACTGTACTTGCAGCAGTTACCCTATGAGTGTTTAAAAAAGACTCAGACAGGCTGCTCTGTTATAGCTTTCACTGTGACTGTGTTGCGCCTTCCGCACAGGCCTGGCTTTTTTTCTCAAAGTTCAGCCAGTTGTGCATGGCCGCTACCTTTATGATGTGGCTCATGAGGAGGGCATGGAAAATACGAAGCAAGTTGTCTTCTTTAAGACATGCTCTTCTATTAAGCACCCTACTATCGAGTCTGATGACCATTTCCGTTTTCTTGGTACTCCTATCTATAGCGTAAGCCTATTGGATCCATTGAATTCGATAACCATGCCCAACATGCGTATGAACTCGACTCTAGGAATGAGCCCCGCCGCGGTGGTCTAGTGGCTAAGGTACTCGGCTGCTGACCCGCAGGGCGCGGGTTCGAATCCCGGCTGCGGCGGCTGCATTTCCGATGGAGGCGGAAATGTTGTAAGCCCATGTGCTCAGATTTGGGTGCACGTTAAAGAACCCCAGGTGGTCTAAACTTCCGGAGCCCTCCACTACGGCGTCTCTCATAATCATATAGTGGTTTTGGGACGTTAAACCCCACATATCAATCAATCAACTCTAGGAATGAGGTTTCTATCAAGAGTGGTTAGCCTGATGTCGAGATCTGTGAGTGCTTTCTCTCCCCCCCCCCCTTGGGCTTGGGACCTCGTCTGACTACCACTCTAGCAGCGCGACCGCATTGGGCGTTTGCCACACCATTAGTGCTGTTATGTGTCAGAGGCATCGCGCCCAAAGAGACGAAGAGGGGGCCAACACAGGATAAACTGGCTCGAGCTGATCGTATCGATTGTGCTGCTCGCCTAACCACGGTAAAATACAGCTGTCTCTTTTCAGTAGCATATCTGGTGAAGGCGCGGGGTGAGAAATACAATAAGCATGCTCACCCCTATTATCGAAAAATTTATTTAAAGGCCGACAACCGATGAAGTTGCAGCCACGAGAGGTCAAAGTGGCTTTGCGAATATACAAAAACTGATTAACGATTAAAAAAATCATTGTTATGATAACATATACAAACAAATAGAAATAATCAACTTTAGAACATGGCGGCAGCGTCAGGTATGCTGAGAAGAGACGCTGCACAGAATATACAAAAACACACGCATACAAAACAAGCAGCAAAACTATTACTAAACACTTCACTAACCCAATGGCAGTATTTAGTTTCTAATATTCAAGTGAAAATTACTGCCGTAGCCATCAGTTATGGACAACTCGATCACTTATGCTTATTTAAATAAAAAAACACATTCTGAAGATGGCAGAATATATCTGCCTGAAGAGGTACTACCTGCTAGCAACTCACCCCACGTTTTGAAAGCAAAGCCGAACGAGGCTGCATAGCTTCATGTGAAACTGTTCATGTGATTAAAAGCTACAACAAGACAAGCTCACATCAACAGGTAACATAGAGAACATTATTAGTAGTAATTGTAGTGGAGATGTGAAGAGAAAGAGTAACCCAAAAGATAACTCGATTCTGGCTGGGACCAAAACTGCGACCTTCCAAGTTAACAAGTTCGCATTCCGCACTTCCACCAAATGTCTTGAGATTTATTTGCGTGTAAACGTACTGGAACGACGAGTAACGTCCAGATGGCAAAATCCAAGCAAGTGCAAGCTCGGCTCCGCTGGCTACCACCAACGCTTGCTTGCTGGCTTTCTTGGGTGCTTCGTCGTCGTTTTGCATTATTCACTACATTATGTATGCTTCTTAGGCCAGTTTTTTAGTCATTCTGATCAGATTCGCAAATTGATCTTCTGTTTTAACACCCCAGTACAGTAAGCTTGAGAGCTCAAAAATATTATTGCACACTTATTACCGAACTTAGTTGCAGCAAGATTTCAGCGACCATCAATAAAATAATAACAATATGGCAGCATGTATGCCAGGTGGTCCAAGAACGTAAGTTTTCCGAATTACCTACTTCCTACAAAATTAAAGCAAAGTATAGTTACCGAGCACTAATTCTGCTGCGATACCGAAAGGTTAAGCCAAATGACCTTCACATCAGCGCCGAAACTTGAGAAAGTGAACATGTCCTTGATTGAGCTTCAGATGAGGCATGTATTCCAATCTATTAGTAGTGTCAGACATGGCATCAACACGTACTCGAAAACATCCATGAAGGTTTCGGACTTGTCGAAGACTAAGGTATACAGAGTAATAAAAGAGCTAGTCAGCTAGCGGAGGGTGACTCACTAGACTGCAGATATACGGCAAGCACCACTTCCATACGCGTGCTCACATTTTGTTCCGTTAGAGCCATTCCACGTGCATGGTGATATCTTTACGAGACCTCGCAGTCCGCGACTTCCCGGGTCGTTTGCCAGGAGACGCAATAAAATATACCCAGTTTGGTCACACCAGTTGCCTCTACGATGAGCTGTTGTGACTGCGTCGAGCGTGGGTGGTGCATGAGAGTGTGAGGTACTGCGAAAAATTGATCCGCATGATTTACAAAGTGGTGCGCCAGATCCCTAACCACACGTCTGCGTCACAACACGTCCGCGCGTGGTGTGTTCTTATGCGCGTGCCCTCTTCCTACGGAGGTAGAAGGTGCGCATAGCTTACACGCATGGCCTCCGAGATAACACCCGCTGCACAGAAACGCGACGTGAAGCCCGGTTGAAAACATCACTTGCTGATACATTTAGGCCTGAAGTGTGTCAATGGAAAAAATTACGCTACCCAAGAAGCTGAATCTATCCACGCCGTTGGTTCGTTTCAAAGACTACGCATCAGAATGGGTGTCGAAATGAATTCGATGACGCCTAGACATCCTCATATGGGGAGAAGAGGATAATTATAAAGCGTATGTCGCGATGTAGGCTGGTTGCCTTCACCGAGGTCATCCGTAAGTCTTATCGACTCTTAAAACTGAATAAAGTTGTCCTCTCTTCTTTACTGCGCCAATGGTCTAACCTGCCACATAATTTTTCTTATACTTTGAGGTCCACTTGCCTTTTGAGAGCTTTCTTTTTATTAACCAAAAGAATCTAGTCCATACTCATGACAATTGTTATTTAAGGTGGACCCGTAACGTTTCTTCTAAGCCGTATAGAAAACAATATACAAGAAAACATCGTTGTCTTTTGTCTCAATTAGCCGGATAGTCCATAATTGGAAAATGAAGCCTTCCTAGAGACTTTATTCGCATTACACTTGCCTTCGCACTGCAAGTCGTACCCCGTATTTTCGAAACGAGAGTGTTAAGGAAACTTGAAACCAGGTGGCCAAGGAATGGTTGGAGTATTCTTACGTAAATAAAAAGGGTGTTCAGTGTGTCAGTGTGCCACATTTGAATTGATTTTGTAGTGAATTGCACTATTTAGACAAATCTTTGTAACTATAGCATTATTTAGACAAATCTTCATTCCGTTACGGCAGTTATCAATGTGACTCACGCGTGTGCTTCAAGTTACCTTGGTTGCAATGATATTTCTAATACATCAGTTGGTTGTTAGTTACCACCAGGGTTATTTTGTCCTCGTTCCTGTGAGCCTAAAATTTTTACTAGACTTCTTAAAGATACATCAAAAGAGAGCATTTTATATATACTCACAGTACGGTCGAGCTGCATGCTCGGACAGTATGTACTATCAACAGCAGAGGTTTGCGGGAAGCGAAATGTTAGATAAAGCTAAATTGCCGCTTTGTCTGTGAATGTAATTTCTAAATAAATGTTCCATACTGCACTTGGCATTCCTACCTATAAAGTCAGCAGCTTGATTACAAGCATTAAGCACTGATATAGCAGAAATTGGCAATCGTTGTTGATCCAACGTCCGGCAAACTGTTGCTGTTGATAGTATAGCATAACTATTATACGGTCGTTGCTGGCGGATTGCTGCATGCGTAGATGGTGTGCCTAGACCAAAAACAAAAAAACAAAAAATAGCGGTTGGCGTCTTGCTATTGACCACTGTACCCTCAGGATGTCAATTTTCATAATTCTCGCCTAAGCCAAACCAAGCTCCTCAAACCAGCCGTTAGCTAGGTTAAGGTCCTATAGAGTGTGCTGTTTTTTTTTTATTTGTTGAAGACGTTACTTCTAAATTTCCTCGTTTCTGTTCATAAGTGACTCCCCCATTAAATATCGGCTTGCAGCATGTAGATCATTGGTTCATATGCATGTAAGAATAGTTTGCGTTCCTCATCATAATAGAGATGCTCCATCCACCAGTTAGACTAGTTCGTTACTTGCCTGTATATGACAAACAACGAAAAATAAAAATAACTTTCTGCTACACCACATCTTTCCTCCTGACCGAGATTAAGAGCACTCTTTTTTTTTTAATTTATGGCAGCCGTAAAGTTACTTTTGATAGACGGCACCTGAGCTGGTTTGGCTTATAAAACATGTCATATTAAGCTAACAAAGTTTATATGCCGCCTTCCGCCCAGCACGCGCTGGCGCTGCAGCTAGCGTACAGAAGACGCATCGCTCGCCATCACGCGAGGCTGCGACGGCCCGGCGAAACATAAACACTCCGCGTGTTTGAACTGCTCGACGTCAAAGCGTGAGAAACGGCCTTGATCTCGTACAGAGGGGGTTCAGGCCGGCTGGGTGTATTCTTGGCACACCCCTCCTAACCGCGTGCTCTCGTTCCAACCGACGTAACCCCTTTTCCCAGCCCGATTTCAGTCACGCGGCTCGCAAGCTTCAAGGTGGAGCATTCGTAATACAAAATCATTCGGCTTGTTTTCATTATTCAGCTCAAAACCTTAGCTACCTCATCAAAGGCGAAAAATGACCATCGGCCACGTCGTGAACTCTAGGGATGCAAAACGTCACGGAACAGTGTCATGAAATGACGTCACTGTGACATCCCATCTTCTGTGAGAGTTTCCCCGTTTCAGTGCGCCAAAGCAAGACCTTTCCAATGCGCTAGACAGACGTGATAACAGCCCTTGACGCAACAAAGCTCTGTGGGACACTGGTGGGGTTCGTTCTGAGCACAGAAAGTTTTGAAAGCATTGTTGCGTTTCTCCCGAGCAACTGATCCTAGAGAGAGGCTTTAAGTAGTGTAGTATTCTCCTTTTTTCTCTCGCACTATTTTTGGACGTCTCTTCTCCATCACCCTTTATACCCCTAACCCCTTCTCAACTACGGGAGAGTCAGCCGGTCTTAAAACAGGTTAACTTCCCAGTCTTTCTTTAGGGGCGAAGCTCCTTAGGCCCTTAGGCTGTGGCGCGTTCCCTCGTCTGTAGTAGTAGTAGTAGTAGTAGTAGTAGTACCTAGCCATGAATCGCTCAATAGATGGTGTTGTGTGTGTATGTATGTCCGTGGAAATGATATCTCTAGACGGCGTTAGGGGCTTTCGTATAGGTGACTTTGTATACTCCGCGGACGGACGAACAGACAGACAGACAGACAGACAAACAGACAGACAGACAGACAGACAGACAGACAGACAGACAGACAGACAGACAGACAGACGCATGGATGGACAGATGGACGGACGGATGCTTCGCTCCACTCATCATCATTGACTCCGTGGATATGTTGTGATTTTTTTTCGGAGACCTCCACTACGGCGTAATTCGTCATTTGTTGTTGTCATCCTCTTCCAGTTTTTCCGCTTCTTTCTTGCTTCCAAATCACAAGATTTCGGCTGACGGCGTCATCGCGTCACATCGTCGCTCGGTAACAGCTGAGCCGATCCCGGAACCACGTGAGGTGCAGAATCGGTGCAGTGCCTCCGCTCGCGGAACTTTCTGCACCACGCTATGTGCATAAAGTTTCGGGGTCGAGGAAATCTGTGCAGTTGGCTGAGAATAAAAAGTATAAGAAGTTTTATTGAGATAAAAGGGCGTGGTTTTAGGGGCTAGATGAGTGGCTCCCCGTGTCCAAGGCTCCACTGGCTGGTGTGCCAAGCGGAATGGGGTCAAGAAGCACTAGTTGCACCCGTGGGTCCGAGCTAGCGCGGTGTACCTCCCTCTACTCCAAAGAGTTTTCTAATGCTTACTTACGTAGTAAGCAGTTATGTTTGGGCGTTTAATGCAACTCCACGAGGTATGGCAAAGGGTCGGTGGCGAGTCGTGACTCCTCGGGCAATCGTAAACGAATATGGATCTGGCAATGCGGCATAGCGCTTACACACACGAACGATAAGGAGACAATGCATACGCACTGTCCCTTGTCTTGTCGTCTCTTTCTCGTTCGTGTGTGTTAACCTTACGTCACGTCGATTAGAATATGGCTTTCGCCTTTTAAGGCATCTGAGGTCAATCATTGCATGAGGGGCCCTGTGGATCTCAACACAACTGCGCCTGTATGCGTCCTGCTGCACCGTATGCGCCTTTTGGGGGGCGAAGCTCCCTATGCCATTGGGTCGTGCGCCTGCAATGTATGTAGTAGTAGTAGTAGTAGTAGTAGTAGAAGTAGTAGTAGTAGTAGTAGTAGTAGTAGTAGTAGTAGTAGTAGTAGTGGTGGTGGTGGTGGTGGTGGTGGTGGTGGCTGTGATGCGTCGTTGCAGTACGTAGCCACCTCCACAGCCGGACTAGAGGAGCGGCACGCGTGCACTAATTTCAAATTTGAAGGAAAGCCACGCACATTGATGATAAATAAAAAGATAGTTGTGTTTGATTAAATACCCTACATAGAAGAGTATCGGTGACTTAATATGCTTTAAAACTTACCTTGAACTTTATGCTTACTAACAAAAAGAAACTAGTACCAGAAGGACGGAATTTCGTCATTATCTGGTTGCCACGTTGAAATTCCTGGGTGTAACCTCCTTGGTTTTAGCAATAAGCGTCCATGTGTCCCGTTTTTCAGTAGAATACCCAGTACTCTAAATCGTTCCCCACTTTTTCTAAACACAACACATCGGTTACCTTTCTTTTTTCTAAACACAGGCTGCAGTTCCATAAACTAGAGGTGGCGAAAGGTGGGAACTAGACACAAAGCGCCGGCCGTGAAAAAGTGCGCGCGTGCCGCTCCTCTTGTCCGGCCGTGTCACCTTTCGTTTAGTCCAGGGAATGTCTGCTGGGTGGCGGTATGATGAATATATGATAAAAATATGTGAGATGGTGGTACTTGGAGTGTTCACTAGATGGACGGACGGATAAACAAGAAGAGAGACAGATGAACGGACGGATTGATGGGCGCACAGACGAATGAATGAACAGATGCACGGATAGACGGATGGATGCATGGACAGACCGACGCACGGACGTACGCACGAACAGACGGACAGATGGTCGCACAGTTGGACGCACGGATGGACGGCAGCGCAGACGGACTGACGAATGCTTCGCCCCACTCTTCATCATGCACTCCATGGATATGCTGTGATTTTTTTTTCCTTCGGCGGGGAAACATCATGGCGTCAGTGGCTTAACTGTTGTGCTGCTAGGAGCTGAAGCATGCAGCTGGGATTCTTGGGCCTGGCGCGAACGCACTTTGATCGAGGTGAACTTCAGATGCAACCGTGCACTTGAACTTTGGTATATAGGTCAGCAACCGCGCGTACCGTAACAGAAGCCAGAGTCCAGCATTTTCGACCTTTCTACGTTGTTTATACTGGCATGCCTGGCAATTGGTAATGCCCACGTAGCACTTAAAACTCCGCGATTCACGCGATCGTTCTCTTAAACTTTTAACAGAAGTGATCGGGTGCGTAAGTTGTTCTTAGCGTTTTATGCGATGGCGTTATTGAGCTCGTCTCGTGGAAATTCCGGTGCTGATGTCGGCGTCGGTGGTTGTGAGCGCAAAATAATCATCTTGTGCGTGACAAAAACAATGGTAAAACGCTAATAAAAAATAGCACAATGTATCCTGGCCCAAATCAGTAAATAACGCCGGCCATTTGCGAGGGAAGCAGCTGTTCTACCACACAACCACGCGTCTGCTTGAAAGTACAGTGAAATTAGCGTTCATGTTTCACAAACACGCGCGTGCTGCAAACAGACTGCGCAGTGCAAATTGTAATATCACAGTAAGATTGTGTGGTACAACTGTGCATTGCCATCGGGTGTGAACATGGGAGAAAGCCGATCACCCAATACAAAAGGCATGCACGTTACTGTGTGCAATCCCTTAAGACCACGTGGTGGGTGCAAAGCCAGTTCGAAAATATTTCACAAACATATTAGCTCGAGGTTCAAAGCATGCTGCCCATTACACAGAATGCAGCGATATGTCAAAGCTTCACTGCCATAAGCCACTTTCAACTTTATCGGCTACATTGTAGCAATCGAAAATTGATGCTTCTCGAGTAACATCATGCGTATGTCAGAGTGCAACAAACACGGCTCGGCGAAGGCACGTTTGGAGTGGCGGCGTACTTGGCCCCACCAGAGAATACGTGCAGAGGAATCATAAGAGAAGTCAACGACTAAATCAGCGAGGCTCAACTCAGAACGAGTATCGTCAATCATCCAAACCCGAAAACCTTAGAGGCCAGGCGTATCAAGAACACCATGGCGGTGCTTTTCGGTGGCATGAATTAGGTATATAGTACGTGGCATGTGGCGCAACTACGTGGCATGTAGCGCAAGCATGGTCCACTGCACGCTTTACCGACGACACATAGAAGTTTTCTACAAGTGTGGAGAGCTGGGCCACCGGGCTGGCGTGTGTCCCAACCCAGGGAGCAAGAGGTGCCGCACCTGTGACAACCAATCGCCAACGGAAGACCACCGGTGCGACCCGAAGTGTACGTTATGCGGTGGCCCCCACCCAACAGCGGCCAAGGAGTGCAGGGGAAAATTTCAAGTTTCTTATATCGTAAAAAGACGACGGAGGCAGCGCTGGCGACGCATGCAAAATCAGGTGACTCGACTAATGTCGGCGCGGCGGGTGGTAGGAGCCGTTCGCTTACGCCATCTCTGCGGGAACACAGCACCGAGAGAAGCCGCTCACGAACGCCTGCTGCATCAAAGCGCGAAACTACACGGAACTGCTCTCAATCCAGACAGCGCTTGGTGTCCAGTGTGAGGATACACGAACAGCCTGCGTGGGCAGATTGTGTCAAAGGGAAGACGAAGAAGAAGCAGCAGAAACCAAAAGAGGCAACGTGGTCGGCATCGCCAGAACATGGTAGTCGGGCGCACGTTGAAGCATTACTTGAGGAAGTTAGGGAGCTTGGAGGGGAGGTCCGCCGCCTCAAAGCCACCAGTGCCAACTTCAAGCATGTTGAATTACAGGCGAGAACCAGACACCAGAGGTAGTCGAACAGGTAGCCACCCATGAAGGTCTCACTAAGGCAAAACGTATGGCGCATCTACCTGAAGAGGAGAGCGACTTGGAAGCATCTAATGGAGGGGGTCAGCAAAGAAAGTTGTAAGAACGACTCCGGATAAGTAGAGAAAACGAAGAAAGTGTAAAGCTTTTGGAACAAAGAGTAACGGTACTAGAGAAAAAAGGCAACAATTAGGGCCAAACCTAAGGTCCGAGCTCAGAGCAAAGCACCTAATCACACCGATGATGCTCCGGCCGAGTAGCAAGGTATGGTAATATAGTATTTTACTTCGTCGCTTTTGTCCATGATTGTGTTTCCTATAGTATATGTATAGTTAAGGGCCTTGGTACGATAACATCAACGAGATCATAGAGGCACAGGTAACTGCCCAGGTGGTTAGGCTATCGTTGACCTCGGCAGGCAGGAGAATCCTTGACGAGGTCAGCATGTCTCCTAGGCTTACAGAAGAACGGTGAAGAACAGAGTCGGGAAACAAGGGTGACCTACATGGTGAGTCCCTTCCCGTGAAACGTACATCCACAACATAACGAGGGTAGGTGCAAAGCCCGTGCACGAGCCATCCTGAAGAGAGTTCGGGATGATATTGACTCTGCCATGTTTGTCGACGTTGCGCAGTACGGTAACAGTAGAATGTTCGCATTGTTGGTTATAGATGGGAGGGGGTGCTTCGCTCCTCCTCCTCGGTAAAGGCGGCCACCCCGGGTATAGCAGAGCAAAGCTCGGTTGTGCTGGCCTTGTCCGACCCAGAGCGTTCCTACATTTACAGCGACTCAAGAGACGCAATTAGAGCTTGCCAATCGGGCAACCTCGCTCGAGAGGCAGCCTCCATTCTAGAAAAGAGGGCTTGTCCAGGTTATCATGTTATCACTTGGTTCCCCGTACACATGGGGAAAAACGTTCTCGAAGACTTCCCAAACATCAACGAGCTGGCCCATGATCGTGCGCGAGAACTTACGCACCGCGATGGTCTGGAGGCTACGGAGGGGCAAGAAGGCACTCAGCTGAACGATGCACTACTCACATTCAATGAAATAACCATGCATTACCATTTTGGCAGAAGAATCTATTCTCTTCCTCACACGAAGCTCAGCAGAGCACAGTCCTTGAGAATGTTGGAGACGGGGTCTTTCCCGTCGCGGAGATTCCTAAGCAAAATATACGCACACGTTGACCCTTGCTGCCCTGACTACAAGGATGCCTTCTGCTCTATGGGTCACATGCTCTGACAATGTCCCGCGCTGCCTAGCAACCTTTTCTCAAGCAAAGCCGAATGGGAGGAGGCCATCAGAAGTACAGAACTCAGCAGGCAAACTAAGGCTGTTCACTAGATGGATGTACGGATGGACAGACAGTCGTACAGACAGATGAACATGCGGACAAATGGACAGACATACAGTTATACAGACAGACAGACAGACAGACAGACAGACAGACAGACAGACAGACAGACAGACAGGCAGGCAGACAGACAGACAGACAGACCGACAGACAGACAGACAGACAGACAGACAGACAGACAGACCAACGGATGCACCTAACGACGGATAGGCGGACATACAGACAGACTGACAGACAAACGGACGAACATACAGACGGACGGATGGACATACAGATACAAGGACGGACGAACAGACAGACGAGTGGACACAAGGTCAGACAGACAAACAGACAGACAAGCGGACGAACGAACGGATGTACGCGGCTTGCGGATGATTCACGGTTTTTTGACAAAAACCTTCGATTCTTCGCCCAACTCATCATCATCCACTCCATGTATATGCTGTGACTCTTTTCCTACAGCTGGCGAGAGTATCGTCCTTCTAGTGTTAACATCTCCAGAGATTTAGGTGCGAAGCTCCGTAAAACGGCACCCGTTCGTCCCTCGTGGTAGTACGTAACATGTCTTACGTTTTGACCTGCAAGGTGGTGCCGGTGGGAGATTTCTCCTGTGCGTTGTTGAACAATCAAAAATTCGTAGCGTGCGCGTCAACTAAAAGCCGAATCATGCTGTCTCTCATTCACCATTAGCAGCCATTGGCATTGTAAAAGATGGGAAGGAATGTCGTTCGCTGATGGCATCCCACCGCTGCCACCAGTTGTTAAGGTTGGAAGGAAGGACGCTGGGGGATGCGAGAACAGAAAACATGGTTTATGGAACTATATACACATATTTACAGAAAAGAAGGGATAGTGGTTTCACAAACCACGAGTGTGGTGGTTGAACGTTACATAGTTCAGAGCGACGTCCAGCACTCTGCGGCATCGTTTTAAGCCCTGTTGGGCTCTTCCTCTCCGAGTGGAACACCAATCACACACACACAGATGAGGGTGGCGAGCTTGCACGGTCCACGTGAATACTGCACTGCAAGGTGGGGCCAGCAAGGCTTTTCCTCGTCGTGAGTGTGCCGCTAGTCGAGAGTTCCCACGATGCTAGCAGCATACTTCAAAGGGTCCACCGATTTTGTTCGCTCAATTAGCGGGGTAATTTGCGGAGGCCGTTGCGGTCTCTTCCAAAAAGATGCTTTCTTTGTTGCCCTCCCTCGTCGTGGCGTCGTGGCGACGGCGTCGTGGCGACACGACGTCTCATCCTCCGGCTAGCGGTGACAATGCCTGGCGGGCACAGGCAGCCGGCCGGTCGTCTACTTGATTGGGGATTAAAAGGAGCGGCACTCTCCTGTCAGCCCTGGCGCCGGTCACGCCAGTTTCCCTGTCGCTCGATGAGTCGTCGAGGGCATCAGTCACCGCTTCTGCTCCAAGAGACGACAAAAGGGTCCGCATTTGAAAGACGGGAACTCGCCTTTACTTGCCGCGTGGTCTGGATAATTGCTCAAATCTTCGACAGCATCTGTCAGACTGGGCGCCGAAGGGAATGAGAGCCTCTCCAGTGGACCGGCTTACGCCCCATGGCGTCTGCCCAGATGAATTTCCAGGCCAAACTTAACAGCTCCTCCGCCGCCCGGAAAATCTCGGCTGGCCAGCGCTCCCAACCGCTGGGCTCGAAGAGAATGGTTGGTGACGAGGACGATGGCCTGGCTTCATCCTCTAGCTGCGAACTCGAAACCGACTCCCAAACCAGCCCACAATGATCGACAACAGCAAGGCGAACCACACAACACAATACCATGCTGCAGCCAAGCACATTGGACTCGCTTAAAACCCTCCAGGCTTCTCAAGAAACGCCAACCAATTCTACTCTGAAATTTTGACAGAATTTCGTGCCGCCAAAGTTACAACAATCATGGATGTGGAGACGCTTACTAAAGATGGAACAAATTGCCGTGCGAGAAAAGTACACAAAGGCAAATACAATTTGGCCCCATATAAGCTTAATTAAACTCTTTGAAAACTATCTTTCTCCTACCATCCGCCCTAATAAGTTTTAACTTACATCTAATTTCATTACTAATTTCATGAAACACAACCAACTACATGGTTTTTACACGAAAGCTGCCAGATACTATACACAAGGTATCTGTGCACATTCTTCATTCTCTCAATAACCGAACTGTGTAAATCCTAAAACGCATTCCTAATCTCAACGTTCGGTATATAACATAATGCTCAGCAAAAGAATTCACCTGATCGCTGAGCACATACTAAAATCAGAAAGGGAAACGCAACTCGTGTACTAACACGCTCATTAACTGAATGTAGCCTCATGCCCGCCCATGTTTTTAAAGAACGCACAGGACGATGCTGTGTGCCCTAGCACGACATCATACTCTCATTCAAAGAACGGTAGCACACCAATCGCACACTTAACCGTATGCCATTTCCCTGTAACTCAAGTAAAAACACTTGCAATGCTTTTTAAAAAATCTAGAAGGTGAAAAAACTGCATCTAAGCAAACTAGCTATGAAAATGCCACAGGAACACCGCTTTAAAAGCAAATATAAACAAACAAATACATTTCCAATAAAACTCCTGTGTCCGACTCTCCTGCTTACAGCTGTCCCTCACTGCAGTCGCACACGCGGCGGTCGCGGTCTTGGCAGATTTCGAGAACGCCCGACACCACAACGTGCACGTCCTACAAGCTGAACAGCGCTGTCACGCCTCATTCGCGATTTCAGCCTGCCTTTGTCAGTCCGGCGGAGGGGTACCCAGCAATGCGTAGGAAAGAGTGGCCATGCCCTCTTTGGGCTGGCTCCCGCAGGGTGCTTAACTATGGTGGCCCTTCTTCTAGCACATGTTCGACACTCTCGCCCACGCAAAGCCTGAAATCTCCACCGCACAATCCGTTACGAGGATGCACGCTGTAGACCACGATTTCGCCGCTCGTGCCTTACTGCACGACACAAAGACCTTGTTGTTGAACTGGCTGATGATCTACTCTCTTTTCTGTCTCCTCGATGCTTGCTTCCTCCTTTTTGAATTCCCGCTTTCTTTTTACTTTTTGTCCGGCGGCTTGGACGCATGCAAAACGGCTTTAACGCCGATGCGAAGCTCCTAGTCCTACTAGTTACGCTAAAAGGTTTTGCGTTTTCTTTTACCCGCGTAGTACCTTTTTTCTCTCTCGCGACTTTCCGACGTCTCTTGCGTCTGTGCCGTTTCTCGCGACTCGTCTCTGAGCCTACCGCTCGCAGCTTAAGGTCGCTAACACTCTTACTGCACCTTGCGTCAGCTGTTGAAACCACGCAGTCTAAATGATTTTCTAAAAAATCATCTCTCTCGCACTCTAGACTGGTAGAAAGCTCTACACACTCAAGAACAGTGCCGCAGTTTTCCTTCACACAATCTACCTCGAATAGGTGGGAGCTGTCGGCAACTGTACTGTGATTCTCACCCTCTGCTTTGGCTGCTGCTCCTGAGCTTTCTCCGGTTTCCTTGTCTACTACCACATTGTTTGCAAGTTCCACCATCGCGACAACCTCAGTTGAGGCCTGTACCAGCCTGTCTACAGATATCCTAGCTGTTTCGCTAGCATCTAACTGGCACAGCGCCTCGTCGCACACGCTCTGGCCTTTGTCGGCCTCTCTACTCAGAGCAGCACCTTTCGCAGCTCTCACATTTGGTTCGTCTTCGAACCTGCTGCGCTCTTCACACGTGCTAGCCTTCTCTAAAGCTCTGGGCTGCACCTTGCACTTCTCGTGCGCTACACTGGCGAATGGCTGAATCTTCCGCCGCCTTGCCTCGACTTTTTCTTCCGACAGTTCAATCACTAGGCCGAGTGCTCGCTCACGCTCTTCACCTCGCTCCCGTTTTTCTATCTGCCATTTTCGCTCACTATCTACCTTGGTGCTATAAGAGACAGGCGGACCTCTCCTCAGGCTTGGTTTTTCTACCAGCACAACGTCGCGCGTTCTTCACGGGAGCGTTCGTGAGCTTGTACTCTATTCGCTTTCTGTCAACTCTGATGCCAAAGCACCGCAGCAAAGCTGCCTTAGCTACATCGTACCTATTGAACTGTTCCTCGGAAAGGTATATTATCCTACCCATCAAGTTGCACGGAAAGACACTCGATAATGCGATAGACCAATAGTCCTCGTCGAGCTCTAGTTCTCTGCAAACTTTCTCGTAAGAGGTTAGATAACTCTCTAAATCCTCACCCTCTTCAAATGCATGGATCCTCGAATTTATTTGAGACCATTTAAGGCACTGTATTGATCTTTTTCTCTCTTCCTGATTTAATTTCAGGATTTCCTCCCACTGCTCACTTTTTTTCTGTCGTTCCAATCTTTCTTTTTCTTCTTTTTCTTTTCTATCCCTGCTTTCCTTTTCTTTTCTTTCCCGTTAATTTCGTTTCCGTTCCTCTCGTTCGCGTTCCTCTCGCTCCCGTTCCTCCATTTCATGTTTTTAAAAAATCTCTACGGTGTTTTTAATTTCGTCCTCACTGGCGTTTTGCGAGATCAGCCTCTAAATTGCTGTCCTGCCCATTCCTTCCTCTACTTCAATGCCTAGATCCCACCGCTCCCACCAGTTGTTAAGGTTGGAAGGAAGGACGCTGGAGGGTACGAGAACAGAAAACATGGTTTATGGGACTATTTACACATATTTACAAAAAAGAAGGGATAGTGGTTTAACAATCGACGAGCGTGGTGGTTGAACGTTACATAGTTCAGAGCAACGTCCAGCACTCTGCGGCGTCGTTTTAAGCCCTGTTGGGCTCCTCCTCTCCCAGTGGAACACCAATCACACACACACAGGTAAGGGGGGCGAGCATGCATGGTCCACGTGAACACTGCACTGCAAGGTGGAGCCAGCAGGGCTCTTCCTCGTCGTGTGTATGCCGCTAGTCGAGAGTTCCCATGATCCTGGCAGCATACTTCAAAGGGTCCGCCGATTTTGTTCGCTCAAATAGCGGGGTGATTTGCGGTGGCCGTCGCGGTCTCTTCCAAAAAGACGCTTTCTTTGTTGCCCTCCCTCGTCGTGGCGTCGTGGCGACACGACGTCTCATCCTCCGGCTAGCGGGGACAATGCCTGGCGGGCGCAGGCAGCCGGCCGGTCGTCTACTTGATTGGGGATTAAAAGGAGCGCCACTCTCCTGTCAGCCCTGGCGCCGGACACGCCAGTTTCCCTGTCGCTCGATGAGTCGTCCAGGGCATCAGTCACCGCTTCTGCTCCAAGAGACGACAAAAGGGTCCGCATTTGAAAAACGGGAACTCGCCTTTGCTTGCCGCGTGGTCTGGATAATTGCTCAAATCTTCGACAGCATCTGTCAGACTGGGCGCCGAAGGGAATGAGAGCCTCTCCAGTGGACCGGCTTACGCCCCATGGCGTCCGCCCAGATGAATTTCCAGGCCAAACGTAACAGCATGTACATTGAGCACTATCTGACAAGAAAGGGTCGCTACGTTATACTCGCTGGGCGTAACCTCCTTCGTTTTAGAAAGGTTTCACGAGCATAGGGCCGCAGTGCCATAAATACAGTGAACTAATATTTACCATAAATTCGAGGTGGTTGAAGGTGGAAAGTAGACCCGAAGCGCAAGCCATAATAAAGTGTGCGTGTGCCACCTCTTGTTTAGTCCTTGGAATGTCTGCTGGATGGCGGTGCTTCTATATGGGGAATTTATGATGAAAAGATGCGATATGGTGGTTTTGGGAGTATTGACTATATCGACGAACGGACACAGAGACAGATGCATGGACGGACGCATGAATGGCTGCACGGACGGTGGACGCATGGACGGACGCAGCGGCGAATGCATGGATGAACGCAGGAACGGACGCATGGATGGACGGGCTGATCCATGAACAGACGCACGCGCGGACGGGTGGATGGACGCACGGACGGTCACACATAAGGAAGGACACATGAATGGCCGGAAGCAAGAGTGAGTGGACGAATGGATGCTTTGCCCCACTCTCCATCATTCACCCCGTGGATATGCTGCCATTTTTTTCATATCGATACTCCAAGGGCGTTTTTGCAGTTGTCGTCACCATGAGGTTCCATATAAAGTGTCAAACTATAACATCTACGCGCACGTCCCATGTTCTATGTGTGACTGAAAGCGCGTGAGCACTATGGACGAACGGGACCGAATTTGCATGAATGGGGTACCGGAGGAGCACGCGCACTTTTACCAGTCGGCTCCGTGGTTTGGCACGCCGTCCCTTGATAGGGCTCAGCCGACGGTTCGTAACTTGGCGCGCCTTGCGCAGTCATCTCAAATGTTTGCCATGCATGAAAGCTACACTTTAACAAAAAAATTGAGGGTTTAGAGAGTGTGTCTGCTGTCAGCAATAATCGCCATCTTTGCTTGCGTTATCACCCTGGGTCCAGTAGTTCGTGGTCATGAACGGCACTCGTGTTATCAGTCTGACAAGGTGTGACATACGAAAGTGACGAGCGCCGAGTTTTGAAGAAAGCAAACGTGAGCAAGTCAGATGACGATTATTGTCGTTTAGCAGAACTACTCCTCGAATACTATATTTTTTCCTAGGGTGTACAGTGAGCATGATGCACGCTTCGCTCGCTGCAGTGGCCACGTTTCCTTGCGCCGGCGTTACGTTGAGTTATACCAGGCCTCGTGCAGGCAGTGAAGGCTCTTCTTACTTCGTATAATTTTCTAATGTCTGCTGGTCGCTTGGCCAGTAGTGTACTATCACACGCTGAATGTAGGTTCCTGCGTATGGCACCAAATAAATGTTTCCTCTCCTCATCCTTTCCAATGTGTTGCTATTGCATTAATTGCCTCTTCATATTCACGCTATGTGTAAGCAGGTAATAATAATGACCATCACTAGTATTTCATAATGAGAGTTCTGCCGACAAACTATAGCCGGTTATAGCTTAAGAATAACTGCAAGCCCTGCCTACAGCAGTGACCGTACCACCCATGCCACAATTTGCGAACGTGTGTGCTTATAATAAATGTTTAACGATGCAGAGTGCTTCGTGCTCTACTTCGGGAGAGCAGAAATCTGTCCCAGTACGTGTACAGTGCACCATGAAGATAGCAGAACATTGCAGAAACCACATAATTTGCACAGAACGCCATGACACTCAATTACAATCAGTTGTTAACGTGATTTCGAACAGGTTTCATGGATTCCAGACATATTACCTGTCCATGCAGGTTCGTGTTTATTTCGCTGTTTTTGGGTCGCAAAACTTTAACTTTTGCAAATGTCATCAAAAATACCGGGTTCACTGCACTGCGAAACGCAACTTTTTTACAAGGAACGACAAACTTTCAAATTAAAATATGCGTAGTATTTGCATTACCATCCAAAACGTGCTTATGGTTAGGACGGAAATTGCCGGTGGTTGCTCTGTTGCGCAAATGAAAGGCAGGCATGCTGCAGTACAGGGGGAGAAGCATGTATTTATGCTTACGTTGTAACCAGCCCCACCGTGCTGGTCTAGTGGCTAAGGTACTCGGCTACTGACTCGCAGGTCACGGGATCGAATCCCGGCGGCGGCGGCTGCATTTCCGATGCACGCGGAAATGTTGTAGGTCCGTGTGCTCAGATTTGGGTGCACGTTAAAGAACCCCAGGTGGTCGAAATTTCCGGGGCCCTCCACTACGGCGTCTCTCATAATTATATGGTGGTTTTGGGACGTTAAACCCCACATATCATCATCATCATCACTTTTGCTGGTAATTTTGTTTGCAAGTGGATGCGAAGTAAGGCAACAGGCAATGTCGCTGTCAGCCGCCCAGTTGCCTAAGACTGACGAAAGAACTTTTTAGGGACTGGAGCAAATGGGCATGTTGGAGGCACTCACGTTTATACACAGTGCCCCTTGAATTCTCCCAGTGTGTCTGCGCTTCGAAATATCCCGTTGCAAAGCTTAATTGTGGTTTACGTGAATACACATGCAAGACAGTGAGCACTGGCTCGAAGGTCCGCCCCAATGTGCCAGACATGTAACGTGTGGTGTTTAATCTGACGACATCTCGAAAGCATAGGCCAGAATGATAACGGCTGCCCTTTTTACTACCGGCTTGCGATAGCAAGCAATGGCTGTTCGTTATGTCAGGGAAGGACGGCAAGAACACTGCGCCGATTGTCACCGCCTTGAGTGTGTAACTGTGCAAAACGCAATGAAAATTTTCAGTGGCCTATTTTTGAGCGAGGACACGCTAGAAGAATTCTTCCGAGTTAAACTGTATAGAATCGCGATTGCATCAAAATTTTGCTACAAATATACCCGCTTCTCTATTACGGTAAGTTATTCAATCTTAGTTAATTTTGTGGCTCACAGTCATGATTACTGTCCCACATTCTGTGCGCTTCGGTTCATAACTTGTCGACACAAGTGGCCTCCACGTTGAATTCAATGCTAAATTTCATGGAAGCTACACCACCACTCAATTGTTGTCGATTATGTTGTAGTTGTTTTAAAGTTGAGAATGAAGTACCCGAAATCGTTAAACACTTATTCCAATCACACAGTTTAATATTCAACACTCGGTATGATTGCTCGTTAAATTATGGAATTAAAAGCAATGTACGCGTGCCCCTTGACAATCGAGCAAGAATTTTTCAGACAACTGCCTTGGTTGATAGGGCAGATATACAGAAGCACGTGAATTAATTGTCTGATTTCTACTTCAATGAAAGAGGCAACCACTTAATGAAAAAGAATGGCATTATTTTACCTGGATCCATATAACTTCGGTAAAGTATTAAGACTGGGTACAGTAATGCGTGGATATTGATAATATTGGTTTGTATCAGTTGTGCGCGAATAGTCAATTTTATTATGCAGTCGAATACTATTCGAGTAGTTTTCGAGTAATAAAGCAACGATTTTCAATGCAGGCCCACACTTGCAAGGTAACAATCTTCAAAACAGCCCCACAATTGCGCAACACTTTATTTGAAACAAAGATTCACAAGCATTCACAAAAGAACATTACCATTACTTTTAAACGACAACAAACGTTACAGTTATTTAAACTCAGCACCAACAAGTACCTTTGAAATATTTTGCAACGGCAGGCTGAAATCATTGACTGCAGTTTAAGGTAGCGGTTAGTCAAATGCATTGAAGTTTAATTTGCGAATTTTCAAGAGTTAACATCATTATTACATAGTGAAGACTGTTGTATGCTGACCCTGTTGCTTTATCGACACTAGAGTCGACACTATCAATATGGCATCGATAGTACCTTAAGTACACGGGCAGCATGCCTGTGGGTAATTAGTTGATGAGACACACAACAGTTTCCCTTCGCTGTTTTCGTGGCTCATACTCCCAAGTATATTTTTTTGATCGTGGCTTATTATTCGAAAAATATTCTAAATTTTCGGTATTTCGAATATGCTCTATTTGATTTGTTATTCAAAATTTTCATATATTCGACATACTTAGTTTCTATTATTAAAGATTCTTCAGAGTACTTTTCTTATAGGAATTAATGCGCCTCTTCCAAAGCGACTCCCACGCTGCTAGTCTCTCCCTGAAATTTAGATGCATTGGCCTCTTCCAGCGAGACTGTAACAGAGAGATGGATGTCAGTAACACCGTACAAACGGTGACCTTTCGGGCTTCGTTGGAGCTTTAGGAACAGGAAAAACTCTACCGTTCTCAAATCATTCCTGGTGAAGCCTTGACATAACCCTGACGTGAGCTATAGGCATACTTATTGTGACTTGTGAATCGCCCATTTTGAAACTCGGCTGTCCTTTATTTAGGGAAATTCACAATGTATCTATGCATATATGCACTGTCTTCAGGGGCGAATTCAGTAACTCATTTTAAGGGAGCAGTCACTTGAACTAAAATTAAAGAGGCGGGGGGCTTGGGGCTGCCTTGTACTTGTAGTTACAGTAATAGCAAAAATTCCATCACAGTATACAAATTATTCGTGCTCACAGTGGTGCCACTCATCAGTCCTAATCGGTGATAGAAGGTGAAAGACAGGCCATCAAGGGGGGGTGAACGCTTTTTTCGCCCGCCTTTTGGATCCGCCACTGGCTGTGTTAGATTCATTTCGGCCAAACTGCCTTGCATCTATCCGTGCGAGACGCTACTAGACGTTGCCAAAGGCTTTAAACGCTCAAGGATAGTGCGTGTCTCAATAAGGCCTGGACGGAGAATTTCATGATCAATTTGTTACATGATATTTTGTGCGAATGCGCTTGCTTGATCTTTCTTTCGGTGTGTGCAATTTGCTTACAAGAACTTCCGATGTGTTTGCTGGTCACGGAGGCAATGCAAAACTAGCCTGCAATGCCTTCGCTACCGAAGCTAGCGCTAAGTTACGTTAGGCAAAAAGGAGGTCCTCAGATTCATTGATTGTGGGAAAAAAAAGTAGATGGCTTTCACCTTCCCGTGCTCTTAGGCGAGTCCCAAAAGACACTGAAATTTTTTTATCCCTTGGAAAGGACACTTGCATGTTTTCATACTAAACGTAGCTGCGGTAATCATATTCGCCTTACACACCTCCAACTTCAAACCTCTTGGCGTTCTTTTTAGCGCGTTTTCCATAAGGTTACCATGATAGGTCTAGAAGAGGGGCCATTCTTCATTTCTGTACTTCGAGATTCAAATCAATTACCTTTATTTCGCTTGGTCTTGGTAAAAAATTGTCGCAGTGATCCCTGTAAGCACACATACGCTGATGTTACAGGAAGTTTCAAGTTCCTTTCTTTGTGCGATCTTGGTGTCTGCACTCCCCAAAGCAACGGAATTTCATTCAATTCAAAGTGCACGGACTGCTTCGCATGCATTTCCTTTCTATCTATCTACGTGTTTCGGCCCCTCCCTACGAATAGTTGAAAACCATTTTCTTCTGAAATTGCGTCCGTGTTTGGTGCATGTCGCTTCCACTAATGGATCTCGGTTTTACGCTGCCTCGCTGGGCCGTGTAATGACGGCATGAAACTCAGTACGCTGCGATAACTTGCGAATGCGACCTCGGAGATTTCCGGCTGCCTGTACCATCCAGAGCACCTGTTATTAGCGCTCGTTTTGACTATCATCAAGGTCAATGCATGCACCGAGTTCTCGCGTCTTCCTTCAATCACGCCACCCAAATGATCACTACGCTATCTTCGTAGACACTGCAGCATGTGTTAATGGCGTAAGCATGTTTCTATGACTATGAAATAAATTAAAGGCAGTTAGCTGGGGAGAGAATACAGGATCTCTACGTGTAAACGTCAAGAATTAAAACAAAGTACTCGGTGCTTTCTGTGCATTTGATATTGCTACTTGACTCCTCAAACAAATTAGTCACGACAGCAAATCGATAGTTAGGGAAAACGCCGCCTTTCGTTTTTGTTTCGGGCAACATGCGTTACGTTAGTATGAGATACGTTTGCACTCTTCGGGTTTGGTTGATTGATTTATATGTGGAATTTAACGTCCATAAACCACCATATGATTATGAAAGACGCCGAACTGGAGAACTCCGGAAGTTTCGACTACCTGGGGTTCTTTAACGTGCGCCCGGGCCTACAGCATTTTCACCCGGGCCTACAGCAGAACACAGGCCTACAGCACTTTCGCCTCCATCAAAAATGCAGCCACCCCAGCACTCTTGAGGCCTTAATCACCGAGAAGATTAATGGAGCTAGGTGGTGCGAGCTATTGCTTTCGAAATACTGCTAGCGATAATGTTTTTTGTCAATTTTCTTGCACAATTGTCTAGAGCAGATGAGCGGATGGCTGTCGACCCTGTTGTTGACCTGAGCTTCTACCTCACGTTACGTGCAAGCTTGAGTTCTAGCACAAGAGCATCTGACCACCTTTGGTGTCATTACGGCGTTTGTCTTTGCATACCCCCTTCTAACCATTTCCTTCCTGCATGCTTGTAAGAAGCTCAACACTTCACTTGATACAGGCAACATAGACGGACATTTGTTGATACCTAGGCCTTTATAAAATGTGGCAGCATAAAAGAACGAATCACCTCACTAAGAGATGAGATTGCCGTTTCAGAGACGTCCGATCGCCAATAAGCCACGATCCAGATTGCATCAACGACTGGAAAAAAAGACGTACAAATAAAAGCATGCAAGCAGAACACCTTTGAGGGTCACATTTCTTTACTGTTGCGTGAGATCATAATTTAGTTCATATCTACAACGCTAATGCAAAAGATTTTCAAGCTTGTACTCGCTCTCAGCGCACATTCAATATTGATTGTTTCTTTTCGTACGCCCGCACGCGTTCGAGTGGCGTCGGAGACGATATTTTTAACCGAGGTCTCCTGCGTGACCGTTATGTTTTCTACGATGCCTACGGCGTGCTGGCGTTCGACAGCACCTTTCTTTCGTTAAGAATATTTATTGGCGTGCATTCCCCAGCGGCGCCCGTGTACTCTAATGCGTTCTTCCAATCTCTTGATTCGTTCCTTTTAAACGCACAACATGTGGTACTTTTAGGAGATTTCAATTGTGTCTTAGACTCACACGCAGACGTTCGAGGTCCGGGTCATGGCCGGTCAAACTAGAATGCCAGGGAACTCGAACGTCTAGTGCAGCAATCGGCATTGAGTGACATTTATCAAAATGTGCATGGCAGCAATTATGCCTATACGCAGCGTCGAGCAGCGTCGAGCAGCAGAATTGATCGCGTGTACGCACCTCCGGACTCATTAATTACGTTCACGACACCGGGGTAATGTCTATGCCACCGACACAAGTGTACATTAGCGACCATCGCCCGGTTATGTTCTCTCTCCGCCTGCCAGCGGGGACGCCAACGATTCACAGACCATGGCATCTCGACTGCCGCGTCCTCCAGGACTCTCAGTCTACGAAAAAAACCGTCCCGAGTGTTGCGCGCATCGCTCATCGGGGGTGGATATAGCTGATTGGGATCGCCTGAAAGAACAGTGGCGCCATCATCTTCTGCCCGAGCACCGGAGTGCGTCGGGCAGAGGACTTCGCACCCGTATGCCCAAAGATGCGTCATTGTTAATTCAGAAAATACGCTTTGCCTACCGCGATACCATCCCTTCCCCTGTAATGCAGGCGCGGCAAGAGGAGCTCGTTGAACGGTACCAACGTATTATGCGCACTTCTTCGCTCTCGGCTGCAGCTTGGCGCTGTAGACGTGCACCGTGTGCGCACCCTGAGGTGCTAAGGTATGCACGCAGAGCTCTGCTTCGTCCACCAGGCTCGCCTGCCCACTCGCTGAACTCTATCACCCCCAGCTGCTGCGGGTATGCGCGACTTTCAGGCATTCACTCAACCCTTTCAGTCAATAGCTCAATCTGTTGCTAGTGTCAGTTACCCATGATCCGTTTCTTTGCATCTACTGCTAAAAGACTTACCACATCATTCCAACATGACACATGACGTTCTGCTATCACCGCCATCCGATGAACAAATAAGGGCACATTAGACGCAATGCAAAAAGGTTCGGCCCAGTACTTGACGGACTGCCTGCAGAGTTTTGTGTAGAGTTCTGGCTTATCATTGGTCCAATTATGTCACGCGTCATTCGCAAGTGTTTTCGAGATATTACCTTTCCAACCCCTTTCCACAAAGGCCGTATGACACTAGTTCCCAAGACCCAATGTCCACGTGACCAGAAGATGGGCGCCCTGTTCCCCTGCTCGATGTAGATTACAAGCTCTTGGCCAACATCTTGGTACACCGAATCAGTCCATCTCTTGCAACCTTAATCACTCTCCAGCAGGTCTGTTATGTTCTCGGCCGAGAAATACACACCCATACGTGGTTAACGCGTGACATCATTGAATACACCACCAGCCGATGTGCGCAAGAACTGTCGGTTTCCTTAGAGTAGGAGAAAGCTTTTGATTTCATAGAACATGGCAACATGCTAAATGTTTTGCTTGAATTCGGATTCCCGGATAAGTTCATTGACCTCATCCACGCGGTGTACATTAATTCAGAAAGTACTTTTTATATAGATTCCCGTGAAAGTCACCCATATAAGGTCACGCATGGGGTCCATCAAGGGTTTCCCCTCTCCCCAGTGTTATTTATCCTTGCATTAGAACACTTATTGAAGGCTGTTGAACGTCACCCGCAGATTCAAGGCTTATCCCTACCCGGTAACACTCAAGTAAAGGTCACTGGATATGCAGATGACATTACTCTATATGTACATAATAAACAGTCGCTGCAGCATGCTCTTGATACTTTCCCTGATTTTGGCATTATCTCCGGTGCAATGTTAAACTTTTCTAAAAGCCAGTATTTTTTCATTGGCAACCCCAGTGGTCGAATCAGCATCACGTCGCCTTTACAGTGGTCTCCTAACATTGCAATACTCGCAGTTACTTTCACTGCATTTGGTGTCCGGGATAGCATCTGGTCATCCGTTGTACAAACTCTTGAGAGTGGTATCAAAGCAGCCAGATACTTTGAATTCCCCCTCTTGGAACGCCGATACTTCACTTAAACGGTGTACCTAGGAAAATTTCGGTACCTTTGCCGTTTTATTAAACCATCGCTCCACGTCTGCAGGAAAGTGCAAAGCTGCATCAGTTCATTTTTTTGTCTGGTGGCACAGAATTGTTATCTCGTCCGTCGTTAGCTCAACCGCGAGATCAATGTGGTTTCGCATTCCCCGACATTTCCGTCACGGCTTCAACATTGTGCCTCCGCACACTATTGCGAATACTAAGCAATGATGGCACGCCCACTCAGACACTGGCTCGCTACCATCTGGGGCCATCACTACGTGTCTTCTTGCCGGATAGCCATATCAACCAAGGTCCCCAATCAACTGTATTACCATCTTTGTATCGAGCCCTTCTGTCATTTCACCGACGTTTTGAAGCTACGTGCCCAGAGATAGAGGTGGCCGATTCTAAAGTGGTGGACACAATGGCCGCCCTTCTACGGCCCTTGGTACCCCAGCATCGTCCATCTATAATGAATCGCGCTTGAAAACCAAGAACATCAGAAGTGTTGCCACGACATCTCAGGGACTTTGTCTGGCGGTTGGGATGGGGCTTGCTCCCCACGCGAGATTGGTTGCAGCGGTGGCAGGTGGTTCGCCCTACCACTTGCCCCAACTGCGTCATGGTAGAGACCAATCTACATGCAACGATTCAATGTGTGGTCTCTCGCCTTTTTTGCGTGCGGTTCATGCTGGTTTTCGGAGAAAACCAGCATGAACCGCACGCCAAAAAAACAAATTTTTTTTCTAAACGCAATTATGTATTTTTTGGGGATCCAAGGGACGTCTTTAGGCTCTTTTATAGTAGAGTACGAAGTACTCTAAATCGCTAACCACTTTTTCCTAAACAATTATGTATTCCTACGGGACGCCCTTAAGCTATCTCATGGTAGAATACCTTCTACTCTAAATCATTCAACTCTTTTTCTGAACCCACAAACATGTATTTCCACGGGACGGGTTTAAGCTCTTCTATAGTAGAGTACCTAGTACTCTAAATCGTTACCCACTTTCTCCAAACACGCAAACATCGCTCGAAATATGTGACGAGCAGTTGCTTTGATTTTCATTTGATTTATTGGTACTACATGCCTACCCCGGTTTTAGCAGGGCGAAACAAAACATATGAAAAAAAAACTACATAATGGTACTAAAATTTGTGTGCATGCAAGTGTTACAGAAAACATACACTAGAGTAACGTGAAATTCAGACTCAGTCATTGAGCAACGCACTTATCAAACGTGCGAATGAAGCGAAGAATCAGGCAGTACAGAGAAAAATACACGCAATCGCTATGAAAATGAGCAGTCAAGTTTCAGTCATCCCAATGAATGAAAATGGTGATACTGAATGGCCTTGAACTATGGAGCTGCGGAGGTTGTTCCAGTTTATCGCTGTTTGCGGGAAAAAAAGAATCATTATGCGAGCGAATCTTTCAAGTAGTTATAATAAATTTGATATAATACTTTCGTCACGTGGACACCAGAGAACGACTTGCAACATTTTCGTATTTATGTCGATGGAAGCACCTTTCGTGGCACACGTTCTCCCTTCTGCCAAAAGAGTGAAATAGGGGTTTTCGTGAAGGAAGTATGGTGATCTCCATTAGCGGTTGCTTGGAGCACTCTCGTACTCATGAAGCAGTACCTACGAAGCAAACTCGAAGCCCGAAGTTGCCGCAGTGAAGAAATAATCAACTCTATAACTATTAACGAGACAGCATTAAAGTGCTTGTTTAGCGAAAATTCTAGTTCTGACGTTGTTTGTTGTGAGCTAAAAATCGTCTTTGTCAGTGAGAGAAAATTCGGTTAGACGTTGATAGATAATCGGAACCTTCAGTCTACTCGAGAATTGAGCCCAGGCCTTTTGCGTCCATGGAAAGGAGGTGTTCTACTACGGGGCTGCTCCAGTGCTTGATTAGGCTCCGTAGGAAAAAAGAGCTCGTGCTCAGGACGCACATCTTCTCGTGCTCAAGACACATTAATATCGAAAATTACCTTTTTAGACTTTTACAGCTCTCGCAAGTTTTCTATGAGTATTGTGTGTGTGTGTGTGTGTGTGTGTGTGTGTGTGTGTGTGTGTGTCTGTGTGTGTGTGTGTGTGTGTGCGTGCGTGTGCGTGTGCGTGTGTGTGTGTGTGTGTGTGTGTGTGTGTGTGTGTGTGTGTGTGTGTGTGTGTGTGTGTGTGTGTGTGTGTCCATTCTTGTGCCTTCACCCTAGCAAGCTTTTATTGATAGCGCTGAAGTTTCTGTTCCAAGCAATGGATGTGTGCTTTGATTTTTTTAGGCTGTGAAGAGCTGCACGTAGCTCCATCTGTTTGAAATTTCACCTCTACACTTTTGGTCATCACATTGCCTGTATAAAGAACAGCGAGCATTTCCCTCCTCGAACTTCTTTATTACTGACATACAACGAGAGAGATGCGGTCAGTATGCTCGCCTTCATTAACAATGTCATTATCCACGGCAGGTGGGTCAAATGGGCTCATGCACAGTGTCGATGCAGCTTCGGCAGTCTTCAGCTCAGCTTACGGTTCCCGGTGACGCTGGGTAGGCGCGCGAGCTCTGGTCCTTCTTGCGCTGTACAAACACACCGGGACGCCGTGGAAATTCCTCCACACAGCGTCCAGCAAAACTTTCAGAGCGTGGCGCGGCATCTTCACAACAACTCGTCCAATTAAACACTGCTTCATGCGAACTATCTCGCTCTCATCAAAGTGCTTTTCGCCCACAAGCAATTGAGGGGAGTCAAATGTGAAACCACCAGTTTCTTGTTGTGGGCCCACCGTTCACTGTCTAGGCAGCCAGAACCTACACTTTTTTGTCACTTCGCTCCCACGAACACGGCGTCCTTCTCAATCTTCAGGCGGAACACGCAGAACACCGAAGATACGATGAAGAACTCGTGGGCACGTGCCACGGTACGCGGCCGCCGCCTGCCCTCTGCCCCTGATGAGGAGGCAGCGCTGACTCGTCGTATCTGCTTGCAGTGCACAAAGCTGTCATGTGCTCTCCTAGATAGTTACGCCAAAGCTTCATGACTTGCAAAAGTATTGAAGGACTCTGGTAGTAGACATTTGTCATACGCAAGCACGTTCCTTCCGCGCATACAGAGGTTATGGATCGGTACCAACGAACCCGATCTCGGTGCCTTCTGGGACACTTTGAAACAGCCAGTGCTACGCAAAGGAACGTTCCTTTGATTGCGGGATGGTTGAAGGTGGTGCACGAGGGGCCCGATTACATATCGCGTCGTACTCCTGAAGGCGACGCTGAAGCGTCGTCCTATTTTAAACCTTTGTTTCTTGGCAGAATTCATTTGTAACGTCTGCACTCATGTAAAACCTTCGCGCATAACTGCAGCTACTCTCTGCGCCATGTTTGGCGAGAAAGTGTCGCGCCGCCACCTTGAAGAATCGTCACCACGCGCGAGCTACTACGTGTGCTGCTCTTCCATCTCGTTCCGCTTTCGTGGGGGCGCTTCTTTATTCTACTCCAACATTATCGGAAGTCGCAGCAGCGAATGACGCGAGTGTTTCTGCGTGTCCGGCAGTTGCGCTGGCAGTGCATGGCAGTACAGTCGTGGAACCCATCCCCAGCCAAGACTGCACAGTTTGAACGTAAGGTTTGCGCGCTTCCAACACTGGCAGAGAAGTCTGTTAGGGAGGATAGAGTGTTTTTGGAAATAAGTCGAAGCCAGTTTCACGGTACGCTTGGCAGCCAGCTCGCAGAGCTCAGAAAATTAGCGGGAAGACAAACGTGCAGTGCAGCCGACAACCCTGTCCACATTGCTACCGACATGCTGAGGCTGTGCGCTGTTCGGTGTTAATTGCTAGAACAATTTTATTTTTTTTAATCGAGTGTGATTTTTATAAGGACGTATACAATTTAGAATCTGTTCAGCATGATTAGACGCGAAATTTCGCTCGCCATACTAGGCGCAAGAGCGCCTATGTGACATTTACTGCTTGTTTCCAAAGCTTTTCATGGCCGGCAGACCCATGCAAGATTGCACGTCTGGTAATGCTCAGGTTGACTGATAGACTTAGTGAGCAGACGTGGACATTAGCTTAGAGAAAAAAATAAGCAATAAATCAATTGGAACGAGGGCAATGGTAAGAGGTATCAAAATCAACTAAAGAGAAAACAAGACATGTGTGAAAAAAAAAACAACCCGCATGAAAGCATAAATTCAATGAATAGCTACAGGTACAAGAAATGCAGACATCGCGGTAAGTTAAATAAATAACTGGACAAGATAGACACAAATAAAAGACGAAGAATTATGAGAAAAATTCTGCGCCCGCTTCTGAGCCTTGCGTTACAGCTCACACTATTACACTAAAGCTAGTTTATAACTAAGCAGCAGCAACAAAAAGAAAGTAGTGTATATACGGACCATATCAGCTCGTGGTGCTCGTCGGGGGGCGATGTGGTGCTGATGAACTTGCCAACTTCAGTAGATTACAGGAGTGACCGGTTTCACAGCCGACTCGATTAGTTGCAGTAGAACACTCCACGCTCTGTGCCAAGAGACTCGTGACACCGACGAATGCGCTCTTCGCTGGTTCAACGTCGACTGTCGAAGCAGTCGAATTCGTTCGAGGCGTACGCGTCCACGCTGGAGACGCATTCCACGGACGCGTTCACTTCGCTTCAAGTGTGGGAAAGTACCGGAGGCACCGTTTCCCCTAAGTCATTTGCGGGAAATCTTTCCCCTGACAGCATGGTGCGCTTCCATCGATGAAGGGATGCCCGAGCGAGCATTGTACACTTTTCATGCACTTAGTATAGCAAATTGCTGATCCTTCAGCGTCAATTCTTTTCATTGTAGTAAACGTGGATGATATCATTACTGATCAACGCGCAATAAACTATCTGTCGTGAAAACGTAACGCTCATTGCTCACTCTAAGCTATATGCCGATGCCATGAAATCTGTTATCTGCTTCCAAGGATTATTGCGCCAATATGCCGGCTCTCGGAATGGTCTAGAACCCTTTCAACGTCGATGATGCAGAAACCAATGGTAGCTGTATAGCTTGGCCTAGCTCATCCTTTTTGAACTTTCTTACCTTTCTCTCACCACGTTTATGACTTGCGTCGACGCTGGCAACATCCGATCCCCTTTTACGATCAAACTTTAGATGCACGCATTGTTACTAGCCATACGCCACGCTCTTCTTTCCGGCTGTGTTTTACAACTGACGCCAGCGATATTCGCCTTAGTCTCGAGAAAGAGCACTGCTCGATATATTAACCCCAACGCCGCCTACTTGCCCAGCGTGTAGGAGGCTGCCGAGATGAGTCTTCAATTGCCCCGTCATCAGGCTTATTATTATACGCTCGCCCTTTTTTTTATTTTCAGGCGTCTCCGAAACCAGTAGCTGGAAGAGTGTCGGGGCTCCAATGAAACCTCCTCTCAGAAGGCAGTTCACTATCATAGCCCGGACGGACGATGCTCATGGAGGTTACGCGGAACCATATGGGCCCCGCCACGGCCATCGATGCAATCTTCCGACTGCAGAGGCAGCAGCGGCAGCAAAATAAACAAACGCCCGACGCGAAGCACGCAAGGCTGGCTGTAGCAGCGGCGGCGTGGCACCGTAAAAAAGGCAACCGCGAACCGCCAACGCCGCACCGCTCTGGGGTCGCACGTGGACCGGAGCTGCCACCGCCGCAGTCCTGGCGGCTACAACTGCTTCACAGGGCTCAATCGCAGCTCACACCACGACGATGGCTGCAGTGACCGCCACAGCGGTAGACTTTCTTCTAGCCTTCGTTATTCTTGGGTTCTCAATCGTTGGGGCGCACATAGAAACCGCCGGTGAGCCGTGGACTGCATCTATAACGCCGGAGCTGCTTCTCGCCGATCGCGTCAGGCTTGGACTCGACGGACCTAACTGTACGGACCGGTGCAGTGCGACGGAGAAGCCGAGAATGTGCAAGTGTCGCTCTCCCGAGCAGTGCTCGCAGACGGGCGACTGCTGCGCCGACCGTTTCATCGGGGAGGTTCCCAGGCCGAGGATCGCCTGCGTTCCCGCCGTTTCCGACCGGGAACTGACGGCCGTCGTCCGTTGTCCCGAAGCGTGGACACCGGCCGATGTGAGGGACAACGACACGCGAGCGCGGTGCGAGAGTGCGAACCCGCGCCACTTCAACCTCACGTACCTTGACGATCTGCCGGTGCTGAGCCGCCTCACCTGGACACTGTATAGGAACGTGTACTGCGCCTCCTGCAACGGCGACACCAGAGACCTGCGCAGCTGGACTCTCGTCGTGCAATGCACCCCCAAAGAGCTGTCCGAGGTGAGCGCCGTGATTTAGTGCGATAAACACGTAATATGCATTGCTTATGAGTACTAATTCGCGTTGCACTATCATTGCCATCGCTTATAAGTGAGAATTTCGCATCTTCCTTACTAAATAATTATTTTAAATGCTGTCGCTCCAAGGTCATGCCACAGCAGGTGGAAAGTGCAATATACACGTATATTTCTACGCAATTCTTTTTTTTCTAACAAAGAACGAGAGCAGCAACAACGGTAATTATCATGCAGCTTGCACAGTACCTAATACGTTGAAGTTCTGCAATTTACTAACAAGGCAACTTCAGGCAAATATGGTAGTACTTATTGATTTGACGCATTGTAGACATCGATGAGTACATTGTAACATCAAAGTACATGTTCCCTCTTGAAATGGGAAGTCACCAATGATACATAATTTAGCGACAAATGGTACGCGATTTAGACTTGTTAAAACGTTATAGTACAAATTTCTGTTGTCCTGCTGATATTTAAAATATTTTGTTCATTCGCTACTTTGCTTGAAGTAGTTGTTACTTCGCACTCTAACCGAACAAATCATTAGCGACTGCGTATAAAGTCAAACCCACTTATAACGATACCACTTTAAAGGGACACTAAAGATCATAATGATCATTCGTGCATTAGTAAAGTACAATTTCACAATCATAAAAACACTACTGTTACCACAACACGACGCTTCATAAGCGGGAAAACGCACGAGAAAAAAATGTTAATGGAGACGCCAGATTTATACTTCCACACTAAACACCGTGATGACATAGATTTCAAAGGCAATTTCAAAGGTATTACGTAGCTTCTAATGGATAAATATGATACACATCGATATTTGTGGGTGCCACAAACCTAGCATGCAAAAGCTAATAAGAATTCGTCGAGCCATTGTCAAAAAAGTACTAAACGTATACTTTGAAATTTTAGATGTCACGCACGCAAGTTTCGACGCCAAATTTAAAAGCGAAACTTCAACGCTCATTTTCTCCGCTAATAATAAACTTGTGATAGTGAAGCAAGTGCCATGAAAGTTGCACTTTGTCAATACAAACCAAGCCATTGTTTCTCTTTAGACTTACTTTAACAATATATCATTCATAACAATGAGAAACTGCTGCACCGTCGACGTTTGTATGTTTACTGCGGGGAAATAACCCGCCAACAGCAATGCACGCATGTCGTATTATGGGTTACAGCAATGAATCAAGCCTGTTGGGGTGCCCATGCCAAAAGGTAATCGAACGTGAAATCCTTGAAAATAAAAAAGGAGGAAATTGATGTGGCTGATTGTGTGAGTTGGTGACACATAGGTTGGTGATACATGGAAAACATATATTTTATCTGTTTTGTTGTTTTTGTTTGCGATTTGGTCTTATTGTGTGTGGCTACGAAATCGTTTGATGTGTCAGTGTATATTTCACAAGCTTTCTGATAAACATTCAGTAGGTAGTAAGCACTTGTTTCTGTCTATCCTGTCACGTCTACGTAGTGCGCTTTCATTTCAAACAGAGAAATTTGAGGTGATAAACCCCAGCCCACAACCAACAACCCCTAACGCCCACAACCCAAACATACCCCCCCCCCCCCTTTCAAACTTGCGGTATGCTTCGTCACATAGCTTTCTAGGATTGCGACAAAGTTGGCTTTTGAAATCTGTTTCTGTGCGGGAGTGACGATCGCTTCCGTTAAAACATGAAATTTCAGTTCAAAGTTGCGACTTGGAAGACTTACAGTGCCCGAAACTTCAGACGTTGTCATGAACTCGTTTGATAGCGGACTCTTGGTGATGCGAGTATTTTTGGCGTTCTGTGAGACCAAGAGTATTCGTATCGTCCAAAATTGATTGATTGATTGATTGATATGTGGGGTTTAACGTCCCAAAACCACCATACGATTATGAGAGACGCCGTAGTGGAGGGCTCCGGAAATTTCGACCACCTGGGTTTCTTTACCGTGCACCCAAATCTGAGTACACGGGCCTACAACGTTTCGGCCTCCATCGAAAATAAAGCCGCCGCAGCCGAAATTCAATCCCGTGACCTGCGGGTCAGCAGCCCAGTACCTTAGCCACTAGACCACCGCAGCGGGGCTCATCCAAAATTCGTATACCAGAACCATATAAACCTGGCATGCGACGAAATAAAGCTGCCACACAATTTCATTTATTGTTTTGCAGGGCCGTAGCAACGTCAGAACGACCTCTTCATAATTTTCAGTCAAGTTTTTAGATGTCGGCAATCGTACTAGCACTCGTAGTTATACTGTCCAACACATGTGTTTGATTAATGAACCAGGTGCGTTGTGACCCTGACAGCAGTAGCTTCTTTTGAGTTTTAACACGATAGCGTTAAAGAGCTCGCGTCAACGAAAACCCGCCGCCGGCGTCGGCTCCGCTGGTTGTGAGCGAAAAATCGTCTCTGCGTCTGAGACCGAAAAAATCAAGTTACCGAGATAGCCATGGGAGGCCGCTACTTGTCCACGCGTGCACGCACGATCACACTGAAAAAAGCCGCGCATTCGAAGAAATAAAAGTGCTCAAGGTCACGAGGCGCCGTAGTCTCTTTGCCCTGCCACTCCTTCCTGCTTAGCCTCCAGCGCTTTCGTCGGGAGGAGAGAAGAGAGAGAGCAATTGCAGCATGTGACAAAACTTTGTGTAACTCCACTCGCACTGGACGGATTCTTGAAATTTCCGTGGCATTAAATTTGTGAGACAATAAGCTCTTCTAGTGAATTCATTGCATGGTTACTTGAAAAAAGTGTTTCAGGGCCCCTTTAACGCATTTTTCAAGTGTGCGTGCGTGTGTATGTAACAAAACATATGAATAAGTGTGCACTTAACGGTTGAAGAGTGCACTAGGGGCCGGATATCGCTATCGCGTTCAACTCTTGAAGGCGAATCTTAAGGGTCCCCCAGTTCTTTAGTATGTTTTTTTTTGCTTGACACCGGAGCACTGAGGTGTAAGTAACAAAAGAAGCGCTTTGTGGCAAGGAATCAAGGCCTCAGAATTTCAGAACCATGGTCTTGTTATGATTTTGTTATCGCGGAGGTGTTGGTAATATGTTTTAAAGCTATTTCCGCGCAAATGCGGCCACAAAATTCACGCATGTTGATTTTGAGAGGTCTTACACCTCCGCCAAGATCATCCCCACCTTCTTTTGATCTTCGTCCACCTTTCATAAGATGCCTGACACACGAGGCAGGCCCGTGTGTTCACAGTAAAATGACCGCAGCCCGCGTGGATGCATTTGAAAAAAAATATTAAAGCACGGCGTCAATGCCATTTGTAATCGAAACACGAAGGCACACGGAGACACGCTGTTAACTTTCCCGTTGCTAATGATTTTTATGGTGTGCAGTATGGGTTATAGTTCCTAGTCCTCTTTTATTTCTACTTTTAAGCGCCGGGCACTTGGCAGCAATGGTAAAGGAGGGGGGGGGGGGGCAGTGGTATGCTTTCGCTGTCGTTTGGCGTAACGCAGGCATCGCTGGCGGCAAAAAAGAAGTTCCCTCCTCGTCTGAGGCTTGATGTTATTGGGTGCAGAGCATACTAAATAAAACCACGTGAATAAAAAGGAAGCCCGAGAGAAAGAAAGAGAGAAAGAAACTGGTAAAATAGGTAAAAAGATAAATAAAAAAGAAATAAAAAGACAACTAGCAGAAAACCCGGTTAACAACAAAAAAGAAGAGGAAGACAAGGAAAAAAGATTGACGTTTTTTTAAATTGTGCTAAAACATAACTCATCTCTTCTGATTTGTTTTGCTCAGCTTTTTACGGCACTCTGATACACAAGCTCAAAAACATTGTACTTGTAGTCTTAATTCATTTTGTATCATTACCATTTTATTTTTTTCCCTTTGAAATCACGTAACGTCTTTGTATTACTTCTCGAATTTTTAACTACTTCTTCTAGGCCAATCCCACAGAGTGGGTGCACGCCATTGTTTTTTTTAGGAAACACAAATAGAGGAGACCAGCTCTGTCCTTCCTTCAGGTGTGGCCTCGCTACCACGAAGCTGGATAATGTTTTTGTTTGTTTGTTTGTTTGTTTGTTAATCACTTCAGTCAAACTATAGCAACAAGCACGTGTGGTTTATTGTGGCCTCTGTCAGAATGTTACCCATCCTAAAGGCCATGCTATTCTAAACCACGGCGGCATAACAGAAGTTTCACGGGCATCAAAAGCTGGCTCACGTGATAGTACGTACATGTTATCACCGCTTTTTTCAGTTACGTCTAGTGGTTCCACCTTCAAGCCATGCGGAGCTTGCTTGTAATAAAGCCGTTCTCTGCTGTGAAAATTAAGCGTAAACAATGACTTAAAATGTTAACCAGAGTTTTTTATTGTTACGCCGTTCACAAACTGATAGCTTTCAGCAATAATGTTGCCTGGCCTACTCAGGATTACATTCGACAAACTTAGGACACTTCACGTAAGTAGTTTCTATAGCTGCTTTATTGTTGTCTATCATTTGGGACTTCAAACTGTTGAGTTCTGTTTGTTTTGTTTTTTCTGTGTAAATCTTGAGTACAGGCTTTTTGTTTCATTCTGACAGTGGGTTTCTGGGCTTTTCTTTCTTTGCTTTTGCAGTCAATGCGTTTACAATATTTTCTTACATTGTGGTCAAAAGAACTGCTACTCAAAAGGAGACTGAACATGAGCATTGTTATCTACAGGCCAAACGAAACTCACCTCGGAAGTTTAGTACCACACAATAATGTTTTCTTGGTCAAAATGATGCGCCATTCTCTCCTCCATATTCCGTTGCTACAATTTCCTCCTCCTGTATTTTCGCGCGCGAAAATTGCTTAACTACACCTTTAAGAGCTGCAGAACATTTGTGAGAGCCTGTCTTCAACAAGTTCAATGCAAGGTGGGAATACAGAATGCAGTATCACAGTGGAACGAAGGGACACCATGCAAAAGGAGTTAAACAGAATGGCACCACGTTTGGAAGCAAAATTATTTTCCACACTTGCTTATGAACTATGTCATACTATTCTTTCTGGAACCTTATGCAGCCGAATCATACACTGCTTAGAAGGTCTGCAGACTTCGTTGAACGACTTTCTTTTTACTTTTTCGCAGGCTCTCCAAAACGGCACCGCCATCGTAACGGGATATAACTGGAGAACGCGCAAGATGAGCGTTCAGTGGGAAGGTGCCACCGGAAAAAGCCCAAGCTGCACGGTGGCGATCAAAGAATTGGTCGACAAAACGGACGAATACGTCATCCGCGAACTGAAAGTTACTCCATGCACCCAGGTTCCTCTGGTAAAGACTTGCCCCAGTAGCTACAACATCGCGGAGGTAATTCAAAAGTGCCGCAGCTACACGAGCGTGCTAGAGGACCGCGTTAACTTGCGCATGTACAAAAATCTCCACTGCGCCATCTGCAACAAACGCAATCCAATCAACCTGAGCTGTACCTTCAAGGCCCTGCTAGGACCACCAGTCCGGGATTACTCGGGCGCCTCCTACGCCGTCGTCATGGACTTCAGCAACTGGCAGGCGTCAGTCTTGTCGGCGGCGCCTTCGAAGAACGTCTGCGGCCGCGACGAGATTCACGAACCGGTGTCGAACCGCTGCGTGCGATCCGCCTGCCCGACGGACGTCTGCGTTCGCCGCGACGATTGCCAGTGGACTCGCCTACGACGCGACCAAGTCGTCGTGCGTGACAACTCGACCCTTCTTCCAAACTCCGGCTCTGAAGAGGAGTTGAGGCCGGACCGCTGGCACATGGACGGGCCGGACTCCGTGATGGCCTGCATTTCTCTCGAACAGGGGGACCGCAACGCGGCACTCCGGCCAGAGGGCTTCGAGAACGTTCTGTCCACCGCCCTGCTTTTATTTTCGGTGTTGTGTCTCGTGCTTCACGTGGTGGCGTACGTACTGGTCCCAAAGCTTCGAACCGGTCCTTCCAGGCTGGTGCTGTGCCTCGCGATCTCCGTACTCCTGGCGCAGGGTAGTTTCGTTGCCGGCGGAATGTTCTTCGAGGCCAGCTCGGTGTTGTGCCACGCGTTTGCCGTGGTGTCCCATGGCAGTCACCTCGCTGCTTTCTTCTGGATGAACGTTATGGCGATGGACGTGCAACGAACGTTTCGCAGAGGCGTGAGCGGTAGTTCCCGCGCTGCCAGCCGTTTCTGGTCGTACTCGGTGTACGCGTGGCTCTCGCCGGCGCTGCTCGTGGCGGCGGCGTCGACGCTGCAGTATCTCAAGCCGGACTCCGGGTGGAGCCCTTCGTACGGTCTGCCCTACTGCTGGATAAATCGGCCGCTCAGCCTGATCGCCTTTTTCGGGGCGCCCGTGCTCGTGTTGCTGCTCGCCAACACCGTATTTTTCCTCCTGACGGCACGTAGCATTCACCTCACCACTAAACAGGTTGGGCGGCGTTTTGTGCTGCGTTTCTTGTGCTGCTGCTTTTAGTCTAATCTAGCGCAACTTGACATGTCATGACATTTTCACCAGAGTGCGAGAATTGAATAGGCAGCTAGTTTGAAAATCTCATTTGTTATCGTGTTGAAAATATCATTCGTTAAAATTCAGATGAGTTCCTGTAAGACTAGCTCTGTGTGTGGTTACCAACAATAGTTCCCATAATTTTATCATGTCAATTTCACATTGGACAAAGACAACGAAATTTTACAGTCAGAGAGCATTGCCGATTTTTCATCAGTGCAAGTCAAGTCAGACTTACGAACTACAAAACAGCAGTGTACTTCACACAACATAAGAACAACAGATGGTCACGCAGCTTTAGCATGGCTAGCCAATGAGCTTGCAGCTTTGACGTGTGTGTGAAACAATATCCTCTGCACTCAGCGATGTAAGGTGGTCAGCAGCGGTTCAGTAACCATGAGCCCTGCTAAATAAATTGGTAATCGCCACTAGCGCCAATTCACGAGCTGTCAGCGACTGAAGATAATAGCATACTCCACCCCTTCTAATCCCCGACGTTCAACAGCAAATATAGTTTGCATACAGCAAACAATGCCAACGTTCGCTTGCCAACTCTCTTCGAAGCCAAGCCCACCACTTCAGACTTGTGAAAAAAGACCTCGACGGGCGACCCCAATAGATAGAGTTAGCTTAAACACTGTCTCTATAAATTTTCAATATCACTGAACACCCTCTGTTCTTAAGCTCTGTACCATAAATGGATCACAGACACATAGAGTCACACTACAATGAATTTCCAAGACCTCAGCTGCAGTGCCGGGTGACAGTGAAAAAGCTTAACTTTTCTTCTAGTATTATTTATACTGCTCGCTATGTATTCTTTTCTGTCTATATGTATAAGAAGACGTCTTCACGCGAAATAAACATTTAAGGTGGCGCCGTGTCTGTCCCGTCTTCACAGCTTTTGGATTCGCAGTCACGCACCAGCTAACTGAATAACGCGAGTTGTACCTTCTTCTTATTGCTGTTTCGCAGACCAAGGTGGCCAGAAGGTCAGCGTCCACTGCAGGAGCCAGCGGTGAGCAAGGTCGCCTGGCACTCTACGTAAAGCTGGCAGTGGTGTTTGGACTGACGTGGGTGTTTGGTTTTGCGGCTGCCTTGACAGGAGTGCAGGCACTCTGGTACCCGTTCATCGTGCTGTGCAGCCTACAGGGAGCATTCATATTCCTCGCATTCACCTTCAAGAGGAGCGTCATGCGGATGGTGAGCGCGAACCTAAACACACACCTTAGTGTATGAAATAGCATCACTATAGCTAAACTACACGCTAAAACGGAAACGAAGCGGTCGAGACATAACAAAGTAAGCGAGATACAATGATATCCCGATTTAAAACAGCATATTATTAATGAGTGAAGTTGAGAAATGCAGAAAACAAGCAAGATAAAAAAGTACACGCGAATAGCCCTAGTTTAAGCACATCAGAATCACGTTTGTAGTTTTTTTCGTATGTGTCTCCTTTGCCCAGTGAACAGTTCACTTTAGAGGCCATTGCTTCGTCCCGTCTCGCCCTTTTTCGTTCGCCTCAACTGTACGCCATCACCTACGCTGTGGACCCTAGCTACCCGTCCGCTAACACGACCTTCAGAGAAACTTAAATGACCGCGCCGAAAAGGTTCAAATCAACTGCCAGCAAGCACCCGCTTAAGCGTCCACGATTTTGCCTGAATGGCGAAGACATTATATGTATCGTTTTCATCATGCCAGCCGGCAAATGAACGTGTGATTCATCTACTCATCCACTAGAATCATTGAATACTCAACAGCGACAAGTCTGTGCACTTTAATTGTTTCCTACTATATATACACACGAACAGCCGTTGCAACGCTGTTCACATATCAGGGGACAGGTCCCCAGGACTATAGCGAAACGCCCTTTTTCAAACTATGCATAGAAAACACAGGTTACAGCAGTTTATGCAAAGTGTCCACCACGGTGTTGTGGGGGTTACGGTGCTCAGCTGCTGTCACGATTATCGCAGGATCGACCACGGCGGTCACATTTCAATGGACAGGAAAAGCTAGAGACTTGTGTAACATGCGATGTCAGCGCGCGTGAAAGAGCCCCAAATATTCGATAATTCGGGAACCCTCCACTGCAGTGCGCGTCATAATTATACCGCGCTTATGACACGTAGAACTTCTGATACTAAACTTTGTTTATGCACAAAGAACACAAACAAAAAGATGGATTGGCTTTTCTACAATACTGTAATTAGGGTATAGAAGGTGACGGTTACATAAGGTAAAGCTTGCAAAGCTTTACCAAGTCGCTTATGCTCCGGAGAAGTAATAACGGAGAAGCTGCCGCCAAGCCACGCTCGGCAACGGAACCCTGTGCGCATACGGCACCTGTCTACCACGATGGCCGATGGTATGCCGTAAGATGCCGGGCATGCGCCATAGCAGCATTTGCGGAAGATCCGTGTTGATGCTACCGAAATGACTTACCCCCGTATTCCAGAACGTCCCTCCACTCAACGCTTCAACTTCACTTGAGGAGGCCGATGGTAGCGCCGTCTTTAGGCAGGGAAAGTCACTGCATATCAGCGATAATCTGCTGCGATTCCTGGCCAGCGCAGTGTCACTTTCACAAGAGCAGCGGCGCAGTGCTCAACTCTGTCAGTGAAGAATGAAAGTCAAGTCGAAGAGCGTTTGTGAATACGGGGTTTAGTATAACCGCGCGAAGCCTAAATAAAATGGATTCGTAGCAGCCATTTACGTCATCAAATACGTCAGAAATCGACGTACTGCGCAATAGCCACGTCCGCGGGATCGTTATAAATGAGCCACACTTTGTCGTGCCAGGGCAATCTTCAGCCACAGATTAATCAAGGAAGAACTGTGCTCCGGAAGAAGATGCTGCTTGTCCCGACGTTCGACGTCCTGCAGAGCGACAACGAGATTAGCAGCGGCGATCCGGCATAGTGAAAAGACGGCTGACACGAAACAAAGAACCCGGATTATACTCGGCGCGAGAATAAGCAGGCAGCTGAAAATTAGCCTTGCTCAGGCCAAGTTTGAAACCTAGCCTTCGCCCAGTGTCGTAGTATTAGTGGGTAAAACGTCTTTCTTGAATCGAGCAAATTCACTGTTATCAAATTTTGCGTGGTTAAGTGCAAGCTTCTCTTTTTTTTATTGAAGAGGTTTTTTACAGGTTTTCTTGATAACGCAAGCGCCTGATTTCCTGCGACAAAATTTATGAGAAGGTTTTGATTATTTTATACCGAGGACGACTAAGCATTTTCTTCCGTGGCTGCTGCTGTACTGTAAGAGATATTTAGTGATAAATATGTGGCAGATGAAAGCTGCCTTTCATGGGAACCTTGACTTCCGACACCTCTTAGTAAGATCGGGGTTCCTTCGTTAGCTTTCTTTTTACATTCCGACGAAGAACGCGTCTTCTACCTCTCAGCCTTTTTTTCCCCATCGAAGACGAGCAGAGTTCGTCCAACCTTGAAACGAGCATTAGGGATGCCATGGTTGAACCACCTTGTTTAATTTAGCTGTTTTTATCTTCAGCTTGAGCTGATGGCACAACAAAATGTTTCTTTAAGTGCCCAAAACATGCATTTCAGTTAAAGAATAATTTCAAATGGCGTCCTGTTTGCGCGAACGGTGGCTGTGTGCCGAAAACAGCTCCATTCAGAAAACATAATAAACAGCATAAACGTGCTTTAGCGTCGAAGTTTTGTGAGGTGAAGCGAAATTCGAGTTCTCCCTCGACTGTAGTAGCGACTACGCAGAGCAGCGTATCTTCTCATCAGATTCGGACGACGACCGCATCTCGACTTATCCGCAGAGGATGCCGTTGGATGCAAGCAAGCACCCAGGGGTGCGGACAGGGTTTGCTTTCCCGGAAACGCTTGTCCCTGCGCTGCATTAGACGTGAAACACCTTAGGGTCTTTGCTTGTCGGCGTTCCATGTCGTTGTCATGGCCCATCACAAATGGGTGTGTGCCAAGGATGTTTAACAAATATTGCTGGAGTGGAAATTCTTGTCCGCGAGTGCAGCCGTGCCAACCATAAGATGGCGGCTGTTGCAGCCATCTTACTAGGGTCATCATGAGCTGTAGGCGTTTGGCTATCGAGAAAGAGCATTTTGCTCGCAGGCTCAACTAGTTTTAACGTGGCAACCTTTTCGGGTCAGATAGTGCTCAAAGTGCATCCTTGTGTTTCTAGCTTTCTTCAGGAAACCTCGAATTCAAGGCAAATTTCAATAAAGATTAAGTCACCAATACTAGTCTCTGTGGATTATCTCTTTGGAAACAACTATCTTTCAATTAATGTTCAGCGTAGCCTTTAGACTAACAAATCAAGGCCACTTGATGTCTAAGTGGGCACCACCGGAAAATAGAATGTTTCTGAGATCTTTGGAGGGCAAAAGCTGGCTTCCCTGTTGCTGGCAAAGCATTGCAGGAGCTTCCACTCCAGGATTTTTTTTTCAGACAAACTTACACAGCCTACATGTATTCTACCCCACAGCATACAGAGATATATGTCCGTGGTGTGGGGCCACACCAACTCTGTTTCACATCCTGTGGGAGTGTACGCATCACAATGAAGAGCACCACAACATGAACAACACAGAGGAACAATGGGAGGCACTGCTGTCCAGCTCGGCCATTGCTGATTAGCGCTGGCTGATCCAACGGGTAGAGATGATGGCTAGGGCCAGCGAAGCCCTGGAATAGGGGCCCGATCATTTGGAATGCTCCGTGTTATGCGCACATAAAGTTCTCTCTCTCTCGCTCTCTCTCTTCTTGGTGGACACCATGAAAAATTGGGTAAATCCCATCTCTCGCCACCGTTCCAAACTATGCATTTTAGTGGGTTAAAGGTAACACAGCGCTTGTTTTCTCCTCTTTGCCTTCCGCGCCTCGCCTTCCGTACGCCTTTCTTCCAGGACTTTTGTTCTTTTGGTCCAACCCTTATTATCTTGGAGTTAAAGGTTCACCGCTGCTGCTTAAAACATGGTTTCCCTTAGCAGTAGTGTCTTAATCCCCAAGAAATTTTACCAAGGTGCTGAAGTTTTCATATGAAACCCGAGGGACAAAAACTTGGATCTCCACGGTGAAGTTATGTCTTTGAAAGGCCACCTCCTGAAACATCTGCGAAGTGATGGTGCTTTAGGCGCCACCATTTCACTAACAATATTGCCGCAGCCGATGATGTTAGCATCCTAGATTATCTAGAGATGCAACTGGAGTCATTTGATAGAGCGAATGAGGTCAATACGTTATGGAATAAATTTAAAGATATCATCAAGTTCTGTAGGCGTAAATACATCCCGATGAAGGTAAAATACGTGAAAAGGTGAAATGCTTGGGTCAATCGAGAAATCATACAGTTAAAGAGGAAAATGAAGCGTAGGAAGAAAAGAAAGAACAAAGATAATACTGAGATCCGTAATCTATAAATTGCTCTAAAGGAAAAATTATTTATCGCAAAAGAACATTACCATTCCCACACTTTCTCAAAGTTCATGAAAGAATCGCCACAGCTTTTTTGGCGTCACCTAGCTTCGTCTCGTGATAATGCGACTTACATTTCCAGTAATGAATGCATAAATGAAGACTCCACTCAAATCACTGATCAATACAATAAGTTTTTCAACTTTGTTTTTGACTCTTCTATGCCTTTACCTGCAACTATAAAAGATAAAATGAATAATACTTATTCAGATATGCAAGACGTTACGTTATCTGAAGAATGCGTACTTTCACTCTTGTTAAAACTAGGTAACAAAAAATCGCCTGGCCTGGATGGCGTACCTAATGAATTTCTGCGAAGATATTCGGAGCGAATCGAGAACTACTGATAATATTCCATGATTCCCTTGAACCGCACCGATTACCATGTCACTGGCTAATGACACGAGTCGTACACAAAACAGGTGATAAACACGAAGTACAAAATTATAGACCAATATTCATTACATGTGCATGCTGCAAAGTATTCGAACATATACTATCAAAAAGCTTGTTTAGTCATCTCGAAAGCTCACACCGGTTCAATCCTAACCAGCGTGGATTTAGGAGCCGCTTATCCACAATCACCCAGCTTGCAGAAACAGTGCACGATTTTGCTCAAGTAAATAATGAAACAGGTCAGATCGATGGAATTCGCTTAGACTTATCGAATGCTTTCGACCACTTCTAGAACTCATAGTTGCTTGGTAAACTACTTGATCTCGGAGTTAAATAAAATATAGTTAAGCGATTCAATCATATCTAACTAACAGGATGCAATATGTGGTAATCGAAATGAAGAAATCAAAAACTTTAAATGTAACATCCGGCGTCCCTCAAGGATCGGTATTGGGAGCTGTTTCATTTCTTTGTTATAATAATGACTTTACAAGTGAACTTAGCAGCAAAATCACTGTTCACCTATTTTCTAACGATTGCCTGATATATTCTAATATATCATGTCATGAAGATCAGTTAGAGTTAGCTTCAGCGCTACAATTGATTACTGATTTGGTGCACACAATGGAAAATGAAAATAAACCACGAGAAAACAGTATATGCGCGCATAACTAGGAAAAGAAAAACTATGTTAGTTTAAAATTATATGCTAGATGGTAAGCCAGTAACACAAGTGAGGCGCTTCAAGTATTTAGGCATTACATTATCTGATGACTTAGCTTGGAAAAAGAATATATTTAATTTATGTAATACTGCAGAATTTTAGGTTTGGACACTACGACGTAAGCTGAAATTTGCCTCTCGAGATGTTAAACTTATTTTATACACGACTTTGATACTACCCGCACTTGAATAGGGTAGCATAATATGGCATCCGTATAGAAAGAACGAAATAAAAGAAATTGAAAAATACAAAGACGAGAAGTAATCTTTATTATGTCGAAATATTGGTACACAGAATCAGTGACCAAAATGCTCATTCAACTAAACTTGCCTGAGCTTTCATTGCGGCGAAAAGTGGCTAGATTAAAATTCATTCACTCAATGAAACATGGTTGCTTCAACTTTAACCCTCACAGATACATACAAAATAGAACGTCACGTATTAACGATCTGTCAAATCGAGCAATCCAGATCAATTTGTGCCCATACCCGCAAAGGTTGACACCTTCGAATACTCTTTCTTCCCGAAAATGATTGAAGAGTGCAACGTGCTACCGCATAAAATAACCAAAATAACTCTTCAGAGGAATTCGAAAAACTTGCACTGACCTATTATTCTTTCAGGTAATCGTATATAAGCCTTATTACCTTCTTTTTTTTCAGTGAAAGGCGGTTTGTATGGTTTGACATCAGTTGAAATAACTATAGATAATGATAACAAAAAGTTCCCGATTTTGATTATTATAGTTTTCAAGCATGTGGAACAGTGTATGCTGTTTGTAATGTCTGCGATTGTGTTGCTTTCTGCTCAATGTTGCTCACTACTGTGTAAAACTTGAATACTTTTGCGCGTTGTACCTTTGGTAAGAGTTGCTTTTCGTTTACAATACGATTTGTACGGTTTGTATTGTGCAGTTTTGTTTAAAGCTGTCAGATGCATTGTCTTTCTTCATTTCACTGTGTAGTGCTTGTGTCTTTAAACAATGTGTGAAGAGTATTTAGTACTCCACTCTGTATCATCCTTTGGCTAACAGTATAAGTAAATAAGTCAATAAATAAATAAATAAATCAACAAATAAATAAATAAAATCAAGAATATGAAGGCTAGCCCAATAAATAGCCAACTATGTTAGAGGACCCGACACACCCTTTCCTATATTTTGTACGGAACTGAAGCAGGGCACGTAGGTAAGGAGGGGAGCTGCCTTCCGACGCAGTTTTCCGATGACGTTACAGAAGCTGAAACACTCTTCGCTATACTTGCCCGGTTTTGAGCTTGGCCCCTCCGGTGGCCCATCAAAGAAACCTCTCTAGAAACACTGCTGCGAGTTACCTCAGTCAGGTCCTTCGGCTCCTTCTTCTTCTTCTATCTCTACTATACTTCTTCCTCTCGTAGCTCATTAGCAGCCATATTGCAGTGGGCAACGCCGGCGCACCCTGCATGCTACGCCCGTTTTCAGGCTTCACCTTGATGGAGCTGAAACACGCTTCCTTGCATGCATCGCCCATCCCGAGTTCATTTTTTTTTAATTTCAGACTTTTGTAGCAAAGAATGGAGAGGTTAAAGCAATTTCCATGATGCTGCGCAGCGAAGTGAATACTCTGGGCGTTTTCGGGGGAAAATATTTTGCTTGCATCTTGCGCATGAAGTTCCTCTGAATGACTTTTTAGTCGTTTTAAGAGACGTAGTATCAAACAAGCGAATAAAAAACTGAATTTTCACGATATTTCGGCAAAAAAATGGGTAGAGAAAGAGCGAAGAAAGAACTATACAATTTTGGAATATTAAAATCAATCGCTCAAATCAGGCTGTTTGGTTTTAGAGTGGTATGACTGCCTTCGATGAAAAAGTAGTTGTGTAGTTGAGAAATCGTCAGTGCCAGTAAAACAATAATAGACACTTGCCAAGATAATCGTTTCTTCACGCCCAGCACCGACGCAAAGTTTTATCGGAACCTCCGTGCTGACAAGTCCGGTGACCCAGGAAAGCAAATGTTTATTTTGGTGTGTCTCTTGTGATGGTGAGCACTTCGTCACTCGCTCAATAAAGAAGATATCAAGACAAACCACGAGCGCATACATTGAGTAGGTGATAAGCGAAGCCTTCGCTGATTGTTTACCGACAAGAGTTTGACTACTTCCTCTAATTAACTTCTGTAGCTAGTGAGTGTCTCTAGCGTCATTTAATCATATGTTACTGAATAATTGATTGATCAATTGAGTGATTGATTGATTTATTGATTTAAGTGAGTTATATTTGTAGAGATAATCAGCGACGTCTCTCTTCGCCATCAGTGGCTTCTGTTGTTCTGTTCCTTATCTCCTTGTTGCCGGCAACTCCTTTATTTTTCAATATTTTTTCTCTGCTTCCCTATACCATGCCACTCGGTAGCATATGTCAAGTTGGGTGTCCGGAAGGGCAAGAGTTCTTTTATTATTATTATTATTATTATTATTATTATTATTATTATTATTATTATTATTATTATTATTATTATTATTATTATTATTATTATTATTATTATTATTATTATTATTATTATTATTATTATTATTATTATTATTATTATTATTATTGAGGTTGCAAGAATGAATAAGCAACGTAACCATTTTCGTGCAGACGATTTCAGCTTGGGAGGTTGTTGTGCCATCTATCGGTGATGTATATCATTGTGTGCCACACTGCACGTTATTTCGCGCAAAGTGGTAATCCCTCAAAACACTCACACATTCGTACAAGCTTTCACTCAAGGAAAACACACCACACAGCACTGTGGTGTGTGTGTGTGTGTGTTTGAGTGAAAGCGTGTGTGAATGTGCGAGTGTTCGAAGGGATTACCGCTTTGCGCTTTATAACTTACAGTACAACGAGTAACCGATTGGCCCAGACAGAGAGACAAAGGACTTTGCGGGGTCCTGAGGGACTAGCCGGCAAGGACACGCAGGAGCCCTCGGCTCGCCGCTGGCTGCTGCCGTGTCGGAACCGGGAGGTCATGCCTCTCTGCTCTTTGATGAGCCTTCAGGACAGCCGTTAGCTGCATATTCAGTACAGTACTCGTCACGGCGTTTTCCCAGTTATGTTCCTTAGTGTGTTGCGTGTCCCGTAACGCAGGACACTGCCAGAGCATGGGTAATAGGGCACTAAGTTCCTCACCGCGATTCGGGCACTTCGGGTCGATATCCCAATTATTCCGCCTTAGCAAACCTCACAAGGGATATGACCTCGTCTGAAGCGTTCTAAGGGTGACCGCTTGAGCTCTGCATAGTTTTGGGTGTGGGAGTGGGAAGCGCCTGCGTTCTTCTCTATAGTGGGAGGCAATCTCGTGAAAGGTTAATAGGGGATCCCTGTGCCACACCTTCCCGAATTCAACAAAGTCTCACCCTGCCGCAGCGCGCGAGTTCTTGCGCATGGCGGTGAGCAACCTCACTAGGGTTCTGACGACCCGGGACCTAGTCGTTGCCTATGTGAGCAAAAAACCATGCGATGCAATGCACGGTGGTGGAATTACTGGTTGACTTGCTTTCCAGAAGCGCTGCCACCTCTCTAGCAACCATTCCCGAGGCTAAGACCGTGACGGCTGCTCGGGAGTCAGTGTAGATGTACGGCCGTCTATGGTCCTGCATCGCACACGCAAAAGTAGCTCCCGTGCCTACCGTTTTCTTTATTATCGCCCTGGCACGAGCTGTTCACCCCCCCCCACACACATTGCGCGGTGGGTGCCCTTTTCTGGGGAAAGAATCAACGACTTAGGTCCCTATTGCCTTCTCATTCAGCTGAACAGGCTGAACTTGACTGTAACAAAGACGCAAGCCCGCTGCCTCCAAGACCCTGCGCAGCAAAAAATTTTAATGACCGTACGTGAGCTTCACACGAAACACACGAGACTGATTAAGTACTATGAGAAGCTTCTATGAGGTCTACAAGCTTCAATTAAATGCCATTGTCAAGACGAACGCCAACTCACATTTTCATAACTCACTCGCTATCCTATAACGCCCATACCTGAGTTGATATAAGCCTTTGACATACCCCTTTGTTATACATGAGAGCTGACATTGAAAATAGGTTCTGTTTCAGCGCATGTACTACACAACCTTCCATGCAACATTCCTGTATGACGTGCAAAACACTACATACCATGATCTATAGACGGTCACCTCTCCATGGCATTTGATACTTCGGATGAGATTGAGAAAATGCAAGTGTGGCGCCTCCTCAAAGCGGTCTTTTGATATAAAATGCGAATGCCATTTTCTTTATACTGTTCTTTGCTGTCTCTCACGCAGGTACGTGAACGGCTGTGTGGCAGCGAGTTTGATCGCCGGCGTCGTCCCCGAAGCACTTCGACCACGCTGACGGCACTGCACTCCACGTTATCCGCTTCGTCATCGGCACTCGCATCAGTCGCCACCGGAAGAGCGATGCCGGCGCAGACAGCGAGTCCCAAGGGCGTTCAGAAGCCGCTGCTGCGCCGCACGTAGTTCGCGAGGCACTTATAGCGCACAGTCGCGCATCTTTGCATCTCCACAAAGAAGCTGTGCATATGCGTGAACGTACGCGGCACACAGGAAACTCGGGTCGCGGAAATTATAGGTGTAGGTCAATGAGATGCTTGGCGAAGGTGGCTGGTCCAGCATCGTCAGCATGTCGGAACACCATCTCCGGCACGCCACTGAACATCCATCATCGACGCTATATACGGCACTAGGGCGAGCTTTCACCACAGACTAGTGCACGTCTTCAAAACGATGGATTCTTGACAGACCATCGATTTGTCGTATTGTGCACTGCTAGTGCATGGCTTCCGGAATTATGCGTCATCAGATCAGTGTACCTATACCTCCTGGCCACCACAATGAAGCAGTCAACACTCCCGCTGCCTACTGTCCAGTTACGATGCAATGGCCGTTTTCGCGTGCTTCGATAATCGCTTTTGCTGAGTATTACCTACATATGTATAAATTTGAGAAGGGTAACACAGCAGATGGCGCTTCAGGGTAATATCGTTGATATGGGCGAAAACGTCACAGTTGTGACGGTAACTTAACTGTCTCTCGCGTCCTATCTATGCAACATGCACAAGGCCACCGTAAGAAGGAAAAAATCTAAAAGAACATTAGTGAACGAACTGTATGCGTTCTACACTTTTTGTGCTTGTGTCTTGACACATTGTAGAAAAATACCGGTATCAAAATCTTTGGAGCAGTAACACGGAAAACTTGACCTGTTCTTTCAACGTCGCCTAGATAAAGATGGTTTCAGACGCTCGCTACGGCTAGGAACTCGAATAGTATAAGATAAGGCCATACGCCGACGACACTGCTTGAAAGCCTTTCGGTATGTGGCATTTTAAAATAGGTTGAATGAGACAGTCGTATTTTCAAGCTGGAAGCAGGGTAACGTACCATGGTCGCTGACTAGATACGCACGGCAACGCATTGAAGTGGCCCTTTGCAAGTTCACCGAGAAAAAAATGTAACTCACTGTATCACACACGTCCTCGAAAGCGACAAGCTGCTTAATACCTATGATTTGAGCAAAGACTCGTCAGCTTCAAACATCACATGCTTATTGAGGCAAGCATTAGGGTTTTTGTTGTTGTTGTTGTTGTTGTTGTTGTTGAATAAACAAAACTAAATAAACAGCTAATTTTGTGTCTTGCTTGGTCTAGGTCTTGTCAGGAAAGAATCCTCGAAAAACATCTCGAATGCCATTTGTGAAAACACCGTATCAGTGTCGAAGCAGGCCACTTATTGTCTTGTGAACCTACATATGTAGGTTCGCAACCGTGTAGGTCTCATGTAGCTGCATGATTTTGACGTGAAAGCGTTTCTTGGCTCGGCTGGCGAAAGCAGGTACAGCTGGTGTCACGCTCCACTGCGCCGTAGCAGCCACCTGCACCCCCGCCATAATACTGGGGAATCCCCTCAGCATACCTTGCAGAACTCCGTAGCTGTGCATGTCAGAAAAAACGCTTTCACGTCTGTATCTCATAACAATATGCTTAGGGATAACATGGAAATTTTTCTTGTTAAAGCTAACTCACTGCGTGCTTCATTGGCACAGCTGTTTTGTTTGTTGGTCTTAAAAATCATAAAAGGATCCTCAAAGAAATTTTCAAAAGTTTTGTCTCCGGTCACGCTACAGTGTCAGTAAATTTTTTAACTTTACTTATTTATTCAAGATACTTCACAGGCCCCGCAGGGTATTGTGTAAGGGTAGCACAAAACAATCATGTACATGTCTTTGCACTACCTAAATACAAACAATAAAATAAAGGCAAGTTTTGCCCATTAGAATACAATGTGAACTAGTTAATGGTGAAAAGAATGTGAGGGCAACAAAATACAGGAAACATGCTAAGTAGTGACTATAGAACAACAGGCTGTTAAGAGTAAGCACAAGTTTTAAAAAGCATGGTTTTGTGGAAGTCATAAAAACCGTTCGCACCATAAAATAAGCGACGCACCTTGTATCAAGGCAGCTACGCGATACTATACTTTAGCCTACTTGTCTCACTGTTTTTCCTGCGTGAATCGTCGTCCGTGCAGCTCTCGCTGGCGATGGCAGAGAGAGAGAAAGAGAGTACGTTATTTTTCAGAAGGCCGAGAGGTCAACTTGAGCTTCTGCGATAACGCCTGCTACTCTGCGCAGAGGAAAAGGGAAAAAGGAGAAGAGAGTGACGAAGGTGACCGTATAGACAGGAAGAGCTGGCGCGTATGTAACGCAACGGTCTCTTTGAAGTTGGGTGGAAAATCCAGCACGTTTAAGAAAGAGCACTCGAAGCATTAAGCTGGGCTGCCCTCGCAGCGACCTCTGCTACTAACTCAGGTAGTGCGCCGTCGGCCAGCGAGGATGAAATGGATCGTGCTTTGGCTGAGATGTGCTCCGTCAGGTGCCGTAACACTACCAGCTATTTTAGATGCGAAGCATCTCTTGCTTGGGCCTATGTCCCGCGACATGGGTAGAGTGTACTAACGTGGGCGTCGGCATCCACACTGCGCATGTGCGACTCTTCTCCTTCCCTTTCACGGACAGCTTTGCTTTACCCTCTCCACGTCTCCCTTGCCACCTGTTTGCGCTCACCCCTCACTCTCTCTCCTCTAAGCATTTTTCCCGGTGGCATTAAAGGGGCCCTGAGCCACCCAGCGGTAGAAATTTAGTTGAGGTGAGGAAGTTGTGCTCGAGTTTAGATTGAACACGTAGCCGTGCGAATTTTCAGAAACGGTGCCGTAATAGCGGAGTTACGCGCGTCTGATGATCGAAACGCGACGGTCACTTTTTTCCCTCTTTCCTGCGCTACCCTCATCCAAAACCGCTTGGCCCATCCTCGCTAAGTCAGCTATGTGTCTCTCCTCATCTCGCGTGGCATACGTCACCGCTGACGCACTGCTCGAGATAGCGTCTACTACCGGGTGCCGCGAGCCGCCACTCAGTCAACGACTCTTTTCGCCCTCAACCGTGTTGTGTGTGTCATCTGGGTGCACTGATTGTTGACTAACCACTGTTGCTGTCGTGCCAGCCCGTGCTCCTACGAATCGTGCCAGTATGGACCCTGTGTTGCGTTACGGGCCGCAGATGTCAATTCGCAAGTGCCAACACGACCAAGAACAGCAAGGTGCACGCGAACAGCTGTTTGCAGAGTGATCGGAAGTCATCGGTTGTCGTTTGGTCAATCGCAAGCATCGAAAGTAGTGACGTCATCGAGTTTCCCAGGTGATGTCACACATGTCAGTGGCAGGAATGACGGGAACCAAAAAGGAGAAACTATTGTTTTTTTTCGAAATTGTGGCACTCCCGCGGCCTGTAGCGCTGCGTTGTTTGGTATCGTTGATCGCGACGGCATTCTGCACGCGATGCGCTTATTTACCTGAAATGTTTGGGAAAATATCGGAGGGTGCTTAGGGGCCCTTTAGCACCCCCAATGCTCATATGCACGCTCATGCGCCCCCCCCCCCCCGCCCCGCCGCGGTGATCTAGTGGCTAAGGCACTCGGCTGCTGACCCGCAGGTCGCGGGTTCAAATCCCGGCTGCGGCAGCTGCATTTCCGATGGAGGTGGAAATGCTGTAGGCCCGCGTGCTCAGATTTGGGTGCACGTTAAAGAAGCCTAGGTGGTGGAAATCTCCGGAGCCCTCCACTACGGCGTCTCTCATATTCATATGGTGGTTTAGGGACGGTAAACTCCACATATCAATCAATCAATCATGCGCGCCCCTTCTCTCTCTTTTCCTTCACTCCTCCTCTCTCGTCTCACAACGCTGACGCACGGAGCGCCTGCTAACCTATGCTCACTCCTCCTTCTCCTCTAGGCATTCCTTCCCGCGGCGTTTACATCGCCATGGCGCATGCGCATCTCCTTTTCTCTCTCCTCTTTTACGTTCCATCTCTCGCCTCGCAACGCCGACGCAGACGGCGGGTGCTGGTGAGTTTTCTTGATCAAGATCTGACTTATCACGCTGCACAACCGTTCAATGGAAGTGGATGTTAACCTCTAAGGTTTTCCGGCAGCAGATTTTTCCTGTGTGTCGTTGAAAAAAAATTCGAAGCGTGCACATTACCTAAAAGTGTGCAACGGGTCTCTGAATCCAATCGAAGTCTTCTGTGTCTCACTGCCCAACAACTGTGATTGGTATGTTCCAGTAGGAAACACCGCTCTATCACTGCGTGCTTTGCAGCTCTCCAGGTTTCTCTCCTGCACAACGCTGCAACGAGCGCCAACGTCAATAGGGAGTTTTAGGGGGCGGAAATGTTGTAGGCCCGTGTGCTCAGATTTGGGTGCACGTTAAAGAACCCCAGGTGGTTTAAATTTCCGGAGCCCTCCACTACGGCGTCTCTCATAATCATATAGTGGTTTTGGGGCGTTAAACCCCACATATCATTCAATAAGGAGTTTTAGTGCTGGGTACGCATTCTCTTGGGGCGTTGCGGGCTTGGGAGTGCGCGGCGTTGCGTGCCCAACCCATACCCAACCGGAATGCCTTTTAGTTGGCGCCACGCCACGGTAGCACGCACGCAACGCAAGCCGCACGAAGTTCACACGCGCTCTCAGAGCCATAGCGTCCTGTTGCGTAAGTTATATTTAAGTCTTTTTATGATTTAAAACGTTAAATTAAACTTACATTGTGATCAGTACACTTTTTTATTGTGTACAGTAATCTGGTATACGCAAAAAAGTGAAAAATACAAGGTTACTGTAACGACAGTGTCGACATCTTGTGACACTTCGTGCAACCGCAATCATGAACATGTTAGCTTACGCGTGATGTTTTTGAGGTGAAAATGAATCAAAAGGTTACTTATTTACTATTGTCGCTGCGCAGTTTTTGCACCAGATGTACAATGCACAATGTTTTTGCAATAACAAAGTTGTGGTTGTCTGTTTCACTATGGCCGCGCTAGATGGCGCCGCTAATCAGCTGGTCGGGGGCTGGCATATGCTTTTTAGTTTCTATGTTCCAGGCCATTTCTAGCTTTAGAAATCTGGCTGAAACCGTGTAATCGCTATGAGTGCTCGCACTTTGACCTATTTTAACTCGACGGCTAGAGTATCCGCAGTGCGGATACCGTGAGCTCTTGCGAAGGTGGACCGCGCGGACGCATGGCCCCATCGCCCCAGCGATCTTGCGACGCATCTGTTTGGGGTTTCGCGCATGCGCAATACCACCGCCCCAACGTCCTGGGTACGCAAGCCAATTCTAGTAGTATACATTTTGCATATCGGTCTGGTCAGGTTAAAGCAGCTTATGGTGTGCAAGAGCAATCTCACGATTATAGCAGTGTCTTTTGCATGTTCCTTCTTTTTTTTCTTATTTTGGGGTGATTATACATCATCCAAATTATTATCTAATTGTTCGGATGACCAAGTATGGAATTCTCTATAGAGGGAGAATGCGCCATATCTGCGACAGAACAAACTAATAAACAGATATTCTTGGGCTGAGGTCACTATGCCTAAGTCTAAAAGGTAGCCCACACGGTTCGTCGGATATGCGATTTCTAGTGACGGCGAGTGGTGCAGAGCATTTCAGAAGCGGAGTGCTTTCGATTCTCCTGTTCACTTGCAGTTTAAAACCCATATTCAGCAATAGCCTGATTCGCAATATGAGGCCCAATGCAGCAGTTTCCCCCCTCCACCCTTCCCACCCTCCTATCGAGTCCCTGAAAAGCCATTTATTGTATGTAACGTAGGAGCCAAACTCAATATTGGGGGCTAGAAAGACTCCTTGGTCACTATGTTGTACTATAACTCAGCAGTGTTCATGTCACAAGGTAATAATTTCGTGGGAGTTGAGGTAACATTATAGTAGCCTCAAACTAGCCAAGTAGCTAAGCTGTTCTTTCTGCCACCACCAGCCTAAAAAATAGCCGAATAGACGCAAGCTAATTTTGCTACTTTCCTGTAGCTAAACCAAGCACCCCTAGATTGGGGAAACACGACCAGCGTGATATGTGAATGCTGAAAATGCTTCTGTCTTTCTAGCGAAACGCTGCCGACCCTTCTACGGAGAATTTCGATGCAAAAAAAATGGGAGGGTGAACATGAGAAACATGAACATGAACATGAGAAACGAGACTATCAAACTCATCTCAACTAGCCAGTCACGATCATGAAATTTAATTCTGCAAAAACCAAGACTGCGAAAAAGGTTCGGGGGGGGGGGGGAGATAAAGTCAAAGTGTTTGGTAACACTGCAAATAAAGGAGTCTTCCCATACTTCATACACGGGGGGTCCTTTCCAAAGGTGTTTGGGGTTAGGATTCCACAGATATGTTGATACTAATCTGCAGAACGACTAAAATCTGGTCGCTGATTCCGAAGTGTATACTCTATCTTCCACAATTATGTCTCAGCAAATGGTGACCGCATGGGTGCATCGCTAAAAGTATCCTTGCCACCCGTCAAGTCTGTGTAGCCTACCCGTACGATGTGCTATTCATCACAATGGGCGAAAAGATGATGGTAATACTATGAAGCAAAAACTCTCTGTCATTTTATGTGAAGCACCAGCTTAATTTTTAAGTACACGCTGACAGCCTTGCTTGTTAAGTTGGTTTCCGTTGCAGGCAAGTGTCGATTGTGGTTTAAAAGCTCAGAAGTTGCTTATTGACCAAAATTTTAAAAACATGTGGGACGAAGGCAGCCATGTGTAGGCCAAGCCACTGTAAAAAAGCCCACGGCTCCCACGGCCTGCGTTTTTGAAAGCGTGATAGTTTTGCGCATCTCTTTGTTGCCAGTACTAATAGCCAAGAAATAAGGCTTCCGGCAAGAGAACAGAACACCATACCACCATTGTAAAAGGCGCTGAAATAAAATCAGCCATTAAGTGCGCTCCTATTCAAATCATTAAGTCTCGCGCCAGAATTCAAAACGTGTGTCAGTTTACTATGCATGCAGAACGATGGGTCACTAGGGTCTGGCTTCTTGCACCACTAACGGCAATACTCAAGAGCTCAACGATGACCAGCGTTTGCATAAAAGTGGCCGTATGTACGCTGACATTCCAGAGCACCCTTGGCCAGCCTAGCCTTGTTTGTTTCAGTGGACCATTGCGCTAGTCCACACACGACTAGTGGTTACTTTAGCAACTACGAGTCAGCGCGTCATTTACAAGAGGATTGATTGCAGAAAAGAACTGAAAGCTACTAAGTTAAAACTAACAACCGAAAGCTAGGATGAGAAAAACAAAGTGACATACCATAAGCAATAGCTGAAATTGCGCTAACACAAAACAGAAAACAATCACAGCATATCCACGGAGTGAACGATGATCGGTGGAACGAAGCGTTCGTCAGTGCGTCCGTTCTTCCGTCTATCCATTCGTTCTTGCTTCCGTGCATCCATGCGTCCGTCCATGCGTCCGTCAGTGTGTCCATCCATCCGTTTGACCGTCGGTGCGTCCATCTGTACGTCTGTCTGTCTGTCTGTCTGTCTGTCTGTCTGTCTGTCTGTCTGTCTGTCTGTCTGTCTGTCTGTCTGTCTGTCCGTCTGTCTGTGCGTCCGTCCGTGCGTCCGCCGCTCTGTCTGTCCACCCATCCATCCGTCTATCTAGCGAACACTCCAAGTACAGCCATCTCACATATTTTCATCTTGTATTCATCCATAGCCTCCTCTATAACTTTGTGCCCGAGCGGTCGGTCCCTCAGCGCCGTCCCCCGATTCTCTCGTTTTGCGCCTCGGCACTCCGCCAGGAGCGCTCGCATCCCATAATAGCTCGCGCCTCGCTTGCTGCAGGAACAGGCGCACACCGCTACGCCGCGGTTTTCCCGTCGCGCGCAAATTTGGTTTGCCGTGCTCGATGTAAAACTGTGCTTGGCCCATTGTGTTTTCTGCTTGCCCTTGATGTTTTTTCTGGCACAATAGTCTCCCCCAAGAGCTTCGTTAACTGCAGCGCTCGCTGAGACAACCGTGACTGTATCAAGTGCGATTCGGGTAAGTTCTTTGTTAAAAGTGTTACATCGTTAAGACATCCGCTTGCGGCAAGGAATCGTGCCTAAACGCTGTATTTTTGTTATCTGCAGCACTACCGAAAAAGAAAGGCGACTGCCCATGCATGGTCAGAAGTTTGGCTGCGCCCCGAACGCTCCACAATGCCGTACTGCTGCGTACCACGCTGCAAATCATGGAGCGGCCGGAAAGAAACCGGAGTATCTTTTCACGAAATTCCGAGCGACCAAGAACTTCGCGAAAAGTGGCTTAAGGTAATCTCGAGAGACAACTGGACCCCGAACAGCACATCTTGCTATTCTACCGTTTGCAGCCGACACTTCGTCCCGTCCGACTTTAAAGAAGGGTGCACGACGCGAAGACTGAAGAAAGGCTCTGTGCCCAGCGTCTTCCACGAGTACCCGTCGTATTTGCAACCTTGCAAACAAAACGAAAGAAGCGATGCGGCCCTCAGGAAGCGTGCTGCGGCTGTATTAACTGACGAGCCAGCAAGAAAAAAAAGAGCAGTCGGTGGTGGTGCACCACATGTGTTTACGGACTTACGACATGACCAGTCGTGCGCGTCGGACTCCCAACTTGTTGAAGAAGTGCCCAACTCCAGCAGCAGGACTGACCAAGGCTTCGTACCGAGAACGGCGCAGGTGGATAGAGCAGTGCAAGTAGCCTCACGCATTTCGTTGCCAACCATCGAAAGACGGAAGTGGAAGCGTAAGGAACGCGAACTGAGGGCGCAGGTTGAAAGGCTCAAAGGAACTGTTGAAAAATATAAAAGGGAGCTTCAGAAACTTAAAGAAGACTGCTATGTCCCAGCGTTTTTGCAGGTTGTCGAGCAGGCAAGTGAAAATGAGTTGGCTGCCTCAATACTGCTGGAGCAGGACAAAAATTTTCAGAAGGTGAAACCGACGTGGTCCGAAGTTACAGTCCGCCACGCAGTGATCCTTCGTAACCTCTCAGCGAGGGCATACGAACACTTAAGGAGCTCAGGGCTACTCCGCCTACCCTGTCGAAGCACGCTGGAGCGCTTCCTCGGTGCGTCACGCAATGAAGTAGGCGTCACAGACTTGATTAAGCAGAGGCTGTCAGCTGAGCTCGCTTCACACACGAGTGCTCAGTCACAGACGTGCTCGCTCATTGTGGACGAAATGAGGGTCAAGCAGCGCTTACTCTATCTCAAGCAGAGAGATGCCTTCATTGGCGAAGTAGACTACGGTGACTGCTTGCCGCAGAAGCAACCGAGCAAGCCAGAAGAGCCAGTTCTTGCAAACTCGCTGCTTTGCTTCATTTTAAGTGGCTTGTCAACGAGATATAAAATTCCCGTAGCCTATTTTTTTACTAGAAATTGCACCGGTGAAAACCTTCACCAGATCATGATGAACGTACTCAAAGAAGTTGAGAGTATAGGTTTTAGAATCGTGCGGATCGTTACCGACAACCATCGGATTAACGTGAAGGCGTTCCAACTGCTATGTGGGGGTAACCTCAAGCACTGCATACCACATCCAACAAATCAAGATGGCAAACTTTTTCTCGCTTTCGATCAGTGTCATTTAATTAAAAACGTACGGTCACAGTTTCTGTCACGCGATATCGGAAAGGATGGCGAAATAACTGCCCAGTACCTGAAAGACCTCTACAAAATGCAACAGCGCAGTATTGTCAAGCCAGTGCGGTTCTTGACAAGAAAGCACGTACATCCGACTAGCATGAAAAAAATGAACGTCAGGAGGGCAGTGCAAGTCGTTTCGCCACCTGTGACCGCGGCCCTGAAGCTCTTGAAAGAGCAGGCAGGTCATACATGTGACGCAAGCTTCGCCCACGTTGGTCCAACCGTCGTATTCATGGACACCATGTACCGGTGGTTCACCCTCATGGACGTAAGCAACTGCACCCAGCATTTCCACCAGAACAACCCGAACTGCAAGCAGTACGAATCCGAAGACGACGAACGGCTAGGTTGGCTTGAAACATCATTTCTTGACTACCTGGCCGAAATCAAGCGGCAGAGCCCGGCTAAGAATTTTCTGACCAAGGAAACGTACGAGGGCTTGCTGATAACAACCATCTCAAACGTGGAGTGCGTTAGGTACCTTCTCACGGTCACACGCTTCCGTTTCGTTCTGACTAGGAAGATGTCCTCTGACCCAATAGAGGCCTTCTTTGGGTGGTTGAGGAAATCTGCAGGCTCGAACGACCAGACAGACGTGAGGGCAGTTTTGTCTGGGATTGAGAAAGCACTGAAGACTGGCATAGCCTGCACGTCCAGCAGCAGCAACGTGATTACTGCAGACAGCAGCAGCTGCTCCACATCAGGGTCTCGCTTGCTGGACTTCGGGCCGATCGCCACATCAGCACTCCTACAGCGATCGGCAAGAGCAGCGCAGAATGACGGTGAAGCATTTCCAGCAGAATCAACCACGATCCTCGAGGAGAGCCTCGACAGGGGGAAGACGTTGCTCCCAACGCCAGATGTTGCTGCACTAGCAATGGTTGGTGGCTATATTGCAAGAACAGTCCACGAAACCATTTCCTGTGATGAATGCTTCACTTTGGTGACTAAACCAAACACCTCTGCGCCATCGGATGCATTAATTAGGCACCAGGACAGAGGTGGACTCCTGTATCCGTCAACTGAGCTCGTAATGGTTCTAAATTCTCTAAAGAATTACGCGGAAGTTTTCCTCGCAAGAGCGAGAAAGATGAATCAGCCACTGAAGGCTGCCGTTGACAACGCCGCGCAAATACTACAGAAACGTGACAAACTCAAGTGCTCGACCCCGGGACATCATAAAAAACTTTTGGAGGTTGTGCTCGTGAAGTTTCTCCGCCCACTTTTTCTGAACTTCGCGACGAGTGTGACTGACAAACACGACTTGGCAAAAGATTTTCATGTCAAACCATTGTCTCGAAAAGTGCTCAAGCTTTGAGCGCGAAATCAAAAAAAAAAGCTCACATTGCATTCTGCATACAGTGCTTGTGTTAAAAATTTGGTGTGTGCGCACTTCTTAACGTATACGCATAATCCAATGCAATGTAGACGGTTTCTAGACCGTCATAAACGCAAGCGTGCATAGGCCGCGTCGTCTGCTGTTATTATGGGATCGGTGCGGCATCTGGCGGCGAGCGCCAAAACTATAAGGGACGGATGGCGCGTATGTATTTAGCGCTAATGCACGGGCACAAAAAAATATAGGAGGCTATGATTCATCATATACAAGTGCCGCCATCCAGTGGACATTCTAAGGACCGCTCTTTCGGGTATGTATCACCGGTGGTTACGCACTACAACGGGGGACGCACAAGCCACGCCATTAGCAGTTTCTTCCTATTATATTGCCAATTATTTCATTCTATTTTTTCTACATTCTTCTTCAGCGTCGTCTACTTCGTCAAATTGGAAGCCAGGGCTAACAAGTATATAAGACCCCGAAACACAACTACTATCACCAGAGCCACAGGCGAGAGGGCACAACACAGTGCCTGATTATCAATGGCTCTGCAGGTGGTGGGTGCTGCGAAATATCGCACCCGCCGCCGGTGGTATCGGCCGCCCAGGTTGACACAATGGCTTCAGCTTGAAAAGCGAGTGTCAAGGCAGGAACCTTGCCCGATGGCTGAGTTGTAAGTGCTTGGTTGATAATAATAGCCAGCATTAACTAAGTAAGCTCGGCTAGCGGGACCGGTTTCAATGCAGTACCACTTTCTTTTGTGTGTGTTTTTTGCGTGAATCATTTGTTTGTTTTTTCGGTGTCTGAGTATGGGTGTATTAGTAGTTGGGAATAGCAGCGATGGTCGGCCATTTTGATATCTAATGTAATAGGTACGTACGATAGGAATGTTCAACCACAACATAGTAGGTTTTGCATAGTCTGATACGGCGATTCCCAGCTTGAATCACTGCCACAGAGGAACAACAACGTCGCCTTTTACTTGCCTACACCATCGGAAACAAACTGCCGCTGTGTTATGTAACCTTCCCCTAGTCGAAACACTGCTTTATTCGGGAAAGCCGTGGATCTTGGCTTCTGGGTAAGAGACTGTTCGTCTTTCCGTGTTCCCTTGTGAGGACACAATACGTTGGCTAAGCAACCTGTTTGCGGTGATAACTCACCTTGCAAGTGGGAATGTATCCATTCTTCGCTTGAACGTTCAAAGGATTCGACATGTCACGGACACAATCAGTGGTGGCCACATCGCTGCATAAAAAACGTCATTATCAACCAACGTTTCAAGCGCTCCCGTCCAAGGCAATAATAATCGAATGCAATGAAGCTACTCTTCCTTCATACATGCTGAAACATGTTGCACTGAAGATAAATCCACACAAACAATGCTCATTTAGACCTGAAATTTCCGAATGCCACGAGACGTGGAATTGTGGTCCCTAATGGTGTAGAGGATTACATTACACTCTCAATACGTCGTGCATGTCTCGCTTTTTCATACGCTGAACTAGCTTCCTATCAGAATCAGATGTTCATGGAAGAAATCTTCCTGAAAGGTAATGGTTTACAGTGGTGCAGATTCAAGCAAGGCCTTCAGGCTGCAGCAAGCCGACATTGCCGACAGTGTTGTTCTAAGAATACGGCTTACATCGCAAATTTCCAGTAGCTTCATTGGTGATGCTTTTCAATGAACTGGTGCCACTTGCTCAGAATGACCGCCATGATTCGGGTGGTAGAGTGATTCGTAAAAATGTCAGCGCAGTTTCACTCTGCGAACTTAAATTACACGCAGTTGAATTGGTGTCATCCCCTCTTGCATTGCCCGTAGAATGTCTTTTTATGGTGCGGTCATTCAGGCATCCACACCATTCAGGCTTCCGCATGTACTAGGTGCTTCAACGTTTGTGTAAAGGCGTAGTATTTTCATGGCTTACATTACGAAAATAAGTAGTATGCTTTAAGCGAGAGGTCCATTCTGGACTAGACATGAATTTGTGGACTGTGGGACGCCTCTTTTTGGGCGCTTTTGGGCAGATGACAAATGAGGTTAAAAAAGGGTGATTGGGGATAGACTAGGTTTATGGTGAAAGAATCTCAGAGCAAAATGAGTTTCGATGGGAGGGTAACGAATGTCAAGGACAGTATATGGGCTGATGAAAGTGTAACGGTATTTCACAGAAAAGACGTGGACTCACAGTGAGTGGAGGAAAAAGGAACGAAGTTACTCACCAGCAGATACACAGATGCCAGTGTAAGCGATATGACAGCAAAGAACGTTAAGCTAGAACATCAGAGAAGTGGAGGAAATTTATCGGATAGCAACAATAAACAGAATCCACTTCGAGCAACTGTACCGTAAGTGGAAAGTCGAAAATTAGGGGATTCTTAAGGTTCGCCTTTAAGAGGTGATCGCGATAGCGAAATCCGGCCCCTAGTGCACCCTTCAGCCGCTAAGTGCATACTTATTCATATTGCCGCGCGCTTGATCTGCCAGCGCAAAAGAGGCAGACGAAGTGGCAGTTCCCCTCGTGCCATTGTTCTGTTTTTGGCTGCGCTGAGCCGACCGCTCTTCGGACTTTTGTGAGGACGCCTTAAAAACGTCTCCTGTCTTTTTAACGTGACATTTTAATGGTGGAGGTGCTGGGTAACCTCACCTATGCAACAGACTCCTTCTAGCAGCCGGAACGTGACCCAAAACCCAGAGCTTACGCCGGTACACCGTTTCAGTCGGAGGATTCGAGGACTGTCCCCCGAGTTTGTGCCTCACAGTACAAGTACGTCGACTGGTATGGAGAATACTGTTGCTGTCACCGCTTCCCCTGCCGCTGGAGCCGCCGCTGCTCCAACCGCTGCACCCGCAGCTGCACCCACTCATTACACGCTGCAAAAACCACGTGTTCCGAGTCCCTTCCGTGGTGGCCTCTATGAAGATGTGGAAGATTGGCTGGCTGAGTACGAGTACGTAGCGGATTTCAACGGGTGGGACGAAGTAGCGAAGCTCAAGAATGTGTACTTTAGTCTTCTGGATGGTGCTCGCACATGGTTCCAGAACCGCAAGGGCCTCCTAACGTCGTGGCATGAGTTCTGTCACAGGCTCCGCGAAACGTACTCGAGTCTCGATCGTCGAGAGCGCGATGAAAGGGCCCTCCAGTCCCGCATGCAGATGCCTAATGAAGGTGTGGCTGCATACGTGGAGGATATGGTTCATCTGTTCACTCGCGCCGATCCAACCATGCCGGAAGACAAGAAGCTGCGACACTTGATGCGAGGTGTGAAAGAGCAGCTCTTCGCTGGACTCATTCGTAGTCCGCCTAGAACGGTTGCGGAGTTCCTCACTGAAGCCGTCGCCATGGAAAAGGCGCTGCAGCAGCGGAACCAGTACGATCGGCAAGTGAATGCTACCTATACCACCGGGCTAGGCTCGTTCCCGACCGACGTGGGAGCGCTTCGCGAGCTGATACGTTCGGTTGTTCGCGACGAGCTGCAACAGCTGCAACAGCTGAACCAGGCGCAGCAGCAGCCTTCCACGAATTGCATCGCCACCATCATACGTGACGAAGTTCAGCATGCGCTCGGCACACCTCGTCGCGAGACACCAACGCAGGTTGCTGCACCACTTCAGGCGTTCGCAACTTCAAGTGAACCTCTAGGGGTGACCTACGCAGACGTATTGAGACGCACCGTTCCGTCGTCCACGACACCATCCCCAGTGAGTGGTTTCCAGCGCACCACTTATACCGACACGTTCGAACACAACGCACCTGCACCAGTCCCACTACCAGCCGCAACCCCGTACGCCACACTGCAGTCCGCACAGGTGGTCCCTTATTTTGCAGACACTCGACCCGTCATGCGTAAATCCGACATATGGCGCATGCCCGACCGACGACCGCTTTGCTACCACTGCGGTGAAGCGGGTCACCTCTACCGAGACTGCCAGTACCGCCGACTTGGGCTGCAGGGTTTTCCTGCCAATTCACCCCGCCCCCGGTTTGGACAGAGACCACCAGAAATTGAAGATTTTATCGCTCGGCAGAACGTCCCACTCAGGCGTCAGTCGCGTTCACCGTCACCGCGGTCGTCGTCTTATTCAGGCAACGGAAATCGAAGGCCGCAAGGACGGTCTCCGAGCCCCCGCCTGGAAAACTAACGCCAGCGACCTTTCGAGGCGAGGCCGCTGATTCTCGACGTGATGAAGACCTCGCCCTCCAATCGACGCGACATCGGACCAACGGAAATTCGACTACGCCGGCGCCTGTATCTCAGCTGAGCGACTTTTCAATGGACATACCTGTGATGCTCGACGGTCGCAATTTAACTGCCTTAATAGACACCGGTGCTGACTACTCGATTATTAGCGGACAATTGGCACGTACCTTGAAGAAAGTGATAATGCCTTGGACAGGATCGCATGTACGTACAGCTGGCGGACATGTTGTAACGCCGGTTGGTTTGTGCACGTCCAGGCTACAAATACGAGGCTGCACGTTTTTGGTCAGCTCCATCGTGCTACGTGACTGCTCCCGCGAATTAATTCTCGGCCTCGATTTTCTTCGGGAATATGGCGCCGTAATCGACCTACGGCGACGCTGCATTTCCTTTTCGACAGTCAACGCTACGTCAAGGGACTCCAACCGCCGTACAACCGCCCTCCGTGTTTCCGACGACAGTGTCACAATACCACCTCGTGCAAGTATCCTAATTCAGGTGACTTCCGAAGGAACCAGTGACGGTGAAACAGTGGCAGAGTGCAACGTCTCCCTGCTGCTGGCGCTTGGAATTTCTGTGGCACGAGGCATCATTGACATTCGGAACGGTACAGCCGAGGTCATGATTACAAATTTCACCAATGAGCATCGTCACCTTTTCCGGGGCACTGCGGTCGCCTACGCTGAAGCCTTGGAGGACGTCATTGAGTGTTTTGCCTGTGAAGACAGTAGCCGCGATGGACAAACCGTAATAGATGTTGACATGAACAGTGCACTGCCGGAAGAGAACCAGAGGGCCTTGCGAGAGCTATTGTTTGAATTCAGGGCGTGCTTTGCTCAGTCGTCTAAAGTGAGTCAGACGCCAATTACACAGCACAGGATAATCACTTACGACGACGCAAGACCTATTCACCAACAGCCATACCGCGTCTCGCCGACAGAACGCGCAGCTATCAAGCAGCAAGTGAAAGAAATGATCGACGACGGCGTTATCCAGCCTTCGAACAGTCCCTGGTCCTCACCGGTCGTTCTGGTTAAGAAGAAGGACGGTACGCTTCGCTTCTGTGTAGATTACAGAAAGCTCAACAACGTCACAAAAAAAGATGTTTATCCGCTGCCGCGTATTGATGACTCGCTTGACCGACTACGACGAGCGAAGTATTTTTCTTCCCTGGATTTAAAGAGTGGCTACTGGCAAATTGAGGTTGATGAGCGCGACCGTGAAAAAACCGCCTTTGTCACGCCGGATGGCCTCTACGAATTTCGGGTGCTACCGTTCGGACTCTGCTCTGCGCCAGCTACCTTCCAACGCATGATGGACACTGTGTTGACTGACCTAAAATGGCAAAGCTGCCTTGTGTACTTGGATGATGTGGTCGTGTTTTCAACCAGCTTCTCCGAACATCTGAAGCGACTACGACAGGTACTTGAGGCGATTCGGACAGCTAACCTTACGTTAAAGCCGCAAAAATGCCATTTCGGTTACGAAGAACTAAAGTTCCTTGGACATGTCGTAAGCGCAGAAGGCGTCCGTCCTGACCCTGAGAAAACCGCCGCTGTCGCAGCCTTCCCGACTCCTGCCGATAAGAAAAGTGTGCGGCGGTTTCTTGGTCTATGCGCGTACTACCGGCGCTTTATAGGCAATTTTTCGAAAATTGCCGAACCATTAACTAGACTCACTAGAGACGATACGCCGTTCGTTTGGAGTGCTGAACAAGAATCAGCATTCACAGAGCTTCGGCTTCGCCTGGCATCACCACCTGTTCTTGGACATTTCGACGAGGAAGCCGAAACAGAAATTCATACCGACGCCAGTAACGTCGGTCTGGGCGCGGTACTCGTCCAACGGCAGGAGGGAATTGAAAAGGTTATCGCCTACGCAAGCCGAACCCTAACACGCCCGGAGTCAAACTACAGTACCACGGAGAAGGAGTGCCTTGCTGTCGTGTGGGCAATTGCTAAGTTTCGACCTTACCTTTACGGCCGTCCATTCAGAGTAGTGACGGATCATCACTCGCTGTGCTGGCTTGCGAACCTCAGAGACCCCTCCGGACGACTGGCAAGGTGGAGCCTACGTCTGCAGGAGTACGACGTCACTATCGTGTACAAGTCCGGTCGTGCACACGAAGATGCGGACACGTTGTCACGCGCGCCAGTTGAGCCTGCCGCTCAGAGCTTCGAAGAGGACTGCCCTTTCCTTGGCTCCGTAAGCGTAACAGACTTGGCTTTACGGCAGCGAGCAGATGCTCAATTGCGACCTATCATTGAACATCTAGAGGGCCGCAACGTATCACTGCCCCAGCATATAACTCGCGGATTGTCATCCTTCTGCTTACGACAGGGCGTGTTGTACAAGAAGAACGCAGCCGCCAGCAACAAAACTTACCTGTTGGTCGTCCCCGCAGAGCTGCGTGAGGAAATTCTATTTGCCTGCCACAACGAGCCTCCATCGGGCCATCTGGGCATCACCCGAACCATCGCTAGGGTACGAAAGTCTTACTACTGGCCGAAACTTGCCGCTTGCGTTAAACAGTACGTTCAAGCCTGCCGCGAATGCCAGCGCCGAAAATCCCCATCTGTTAAGCCTGCGGGATTACTTCACCCTATCGAGCCACCCAGAACACCCTTCGATCAAGTCGGCATGGACCTCCTGGGTCCGTTTCCCTTGTCATCTTCCGGCAACAAGTGGATAATCGTCGCTACAGATTATCTAACCCGCTATGCTGAAACTAAGGCGCTTCCTAAAAGCACGGCTTGTGAAGTTGCTCAGTTTTTCATCGAGAGAATTGTATTACGCCACGGTGCTCCATCCTGTGTCATCACAGACCGAGGAACAGCGTTTACAGCAAGGCTCCTTGAACAAGTTTTTCAGTTAAGTTACTCCACGCATCGCAAGACAACAGCGTATCACCCTCAGACAAATGGACTGACCGAGCGGTTTAACAAAACGATGACTGATATGCTGTCTATGTACATAGACGTACAGCACAAGACGTGGGATGAAATACTGCCTTACGTAACATTCGCGTATAATACCGCTACGCAAGAGACCACACGATTCACTCCGTTTCGTCTTCTATACGGTCGGGATGTTCAGACGATGTTGGACGCAATGCTCCCATGCGACATTGACAACATCGAGGATCTCGACGAAGATGCTGAGTGTTTCGTGCAACGAGCCGAGGAAGCACGTCAACTAGCCCGCGTAAACATCAAGAAACAACAAGGCGTCGATGCACAGCGCTACAACCGCTGCCACAGACAAGTCGATTATAAACCAGGTGACCAGGTGTTAGTTTGGACCCCTGTGCGCTGCAAAGGTCTCTCTGAGAAGCTTCTCAGTCGGTATTTTGGCCCGTACAAAGTGCTACGACAAGTGAGCGACGTCAATTACGAAGTCCTTCCGGACGGAAGCCAACCACCCCGACGCCGACAGCTACGACCCGAGATTGTGCACGTGGTGCGGTTAAAACCGTACCACACACTGTGACAATGTTTTTTTTTACGATACACGCTTCGTTTAGCATCGAGGCGATGCTCTTCAGGGAGGAGGGGCAGTGCCGCGCGCTTGATCTGCCAGCGCAAAAGAGGCAGACGAAGTGGCAGTTCCCCTCGTGCCATTGTTCTGTTTTTGGCTGCGCTGAGCCGACCGCTCTTCGGACTTTTGTGAGGACGCCTTAAAAACGTCTCCTGTCTTTTTAACGTGACAATATGCTTTGTTACATATACAGGTACGCACACAAACACGCACGCCGTAGATTGAACCAGCCCGCACTATTATTGCCAGATGGACTCGTTTTCGTCGTGACACCTGTCGAAAAAAACGTGTTAAAGGGGCCCTGCAACACTTTTTCAAGTAACCATGGTATGAATTCACTACAAGAGCTTATTTCCTCACAAATTCAACGCCGCAAAAGTTTTAGAATCCGTCCAGCGCGAGTGGAGTTAGAAAGATTTGTCGCACGCTGCAATCGCATTATCTCTTCTCTCGTCTCGACGAAAGCATTGGAAGCTAAACGGGGAGGGGTGGCAGGGCAAAAAACTACCGCGCCACATGACCTTGAGCACTTTCTTTTTTCTTCGAATGCGCTGATTTTTCAGAGTGATCGCGAGCGCACGCGCGGACAAGTAGCGGCCTCCCGTGGCTATCTCGGTAACTAAATTTTTGGTCACAGACACACAGACGATTTTTCGCTCACAACCAACGGGGCTGACGCTGGCGGCAGGTTTTCTGCGACACAAGCTCTTTATCACGATAAAATGACCAAAGAGGCATTTCATGGTAATACAAGGGGAAGTTCTTTAATGTTTCAAGCAAGGTCCGATTACCTTAGAACAAATAGTTACAAAGAGATATTCAACAGGAAGGAAAGAAACAGAAATGAAGGATGTTTTTTTTCTTATTTTGCCACCCTGTGGGGGAGGTGCGCGTACATTGAACACGCAAATTTTTGTAGTAGAGCTTAGACTTTCTCTTTTTCGTAGGGCAGGGCACGAGTATTGTAATTATCGAGTGAGACAAGTCATAGCGACAATTTGTGTCAGAAAGACATGGTTCAAAAGACTGTAAAGTGTTTAGGATGCGGGGTGGGCTTAAGAGTGGACCCAAGTGTAGAAACGGATGGAGAAGAGTAGAAACGGATGGAGGATGGACGCGGGCCCTCGAGGTGCTAGATTCGAAGGCTACGAAACTACTGAATATATAAGAACAAGGGCGACCAAAAATTTAAAACAAAGAAATGCCTTCCGCACCACAATAGACAAGAATGAATGAAGTGGCGCAACGGCTCCATTTTCACAACGAGAGTGGGAAAGGGCTGAAAAATGGGTTCCTAGTAGTACATTACAGGCCCAGATGGCATTCCAGTTATGCTGATAAAGACATTGGGTCCGAAGTCTAAGCATGCTTTGAGAGAGGCAGTGAGCACAATAATAATCGATGGTGAAGTCCCCGATGGATGGAAACTTAGCAGGATAAACAACTACCGTCCTATAACATTGACATCAGTGGTCTACAGGCTGGCGATGCAGATTATAAAGGAAAAACTGCAGGCATGGATAGAGGATTATGGGTGCTGGGAAAACTGCAGAATAGGTTTCGGGAACACAGGAGGTTGGAAGACAATCTGTTCTCATTGACGCATTGCATCGAAATAGCAGAAAAGGAACACCGGTCTCTATGGCTAGCATTTTGAATATCAAGGGAGCGTACGATAGCGTGGTTCAAGAGGACTTGTGAAGAATAATAGACACACTAGGTGTGGAAGATCGAGTCACTAATCTTTTAAAGGAGATCTATAAAGGTAACAAGGCAGTTATAAAGTGGGAAAAACCGGTATCCGAGCCCGCAGAGGTAAAACGGGGGCTTAAGCAGGGTTGTCCTCTGTCACCCCCTGCTATTCATGATGTACCTACAAGAATTAGAGGCCAAATTAGGGGGAAGTGGACTTGGCTTCAACCTCTCTTTAGTCAAACAAGGAAAACTCATTGATCAGGCACTACCAGCATTATTGTACGCAGATGATATAGTGCTAATTGCGGACAACAATGAAGATTTGCAGAAATTGATGGACATCTGCGGTAATGAGGGAGATAGGTTAGATTTTAGATTCGGTAAGGAAAAATCAGCAGTCATGGGTTTTTAATGATAACGAAGGTAGTGAGCTTATAATACAGGAACTCACGCTAGAGATAAGAGATAAATACGAATATCTGGGCGTATGGATAAGCAATGGGACGGAGTACCTAAGGGAACACGAAATATACGTGACGACTAGAGGTAACAGTAATGGAGCAGAGAGGAAAATAGAGCACTGTGGAATTACAATAGGTATGATGTTGTGAGAGGAATATGGAAAGGGGTCATGGTTCCTGGTCTGACGTTCGGCAATGCGGTCTTGTGAATGAGATGAGAAGTTCAAGCAACATTAGAAATTAAGCAACGTGGAATAGGTAGGGTTGCCTTAGGAGCCCACAGGATACACCAAATCACGGAGTACAAGGTGATATGGGATGGACACCATTTGAGGGCAGGAAAACTAGCGGCAAGATAAAATTTGAGAAGCAATTGAGAGAAATGGCGGAGGAGCGTTGGGCCGGGAAGGCTTTCAGCTACTTGTACATGAAGAATGTCGATACAAAATTGCAGAAGCGAACCAGAAAATTGACGGGTAAATACGTAGAAAACAGCAGGGGGCCAAACCAAAAAGAATTATCGGTTAAGAAGAAGGTGAAGGAAGCTGAGACCGATATGTGGAGAATTGGCATGATTAAGAAGTCCACCCTAGAGATCTATTGAACTTTTAAGCAGGAAATTGTGAACGAAAAGAGCTATGATAATACTCGAGTAGTTCTCGACTGTTTTAGGCGACGACGGGAGTATTGTGAACCAAGACATATCGGGCCAATTACGAAGGGTAGACACGGTAAGCAGTGCGTGTGGAGAGGAGGAGGACACTGCTGATAATGTTTTGTAATGGGCTTCACCCTATAGTTCAGGATGATGGCGCAAAGTTTTTTTAAAGCACTGGAGTTCGGGGACAGAGAGGGCCAAATAGACTTTAAGCGAGTAGAATAAACTAAAAGGAGCTTATCTGATTGGTGACTTAAGTCAAGCCACGAGTGAAAATTAAACCCTTCACTACAAAGTACGAACACTCAACCTCACTATTTAAAGGAAAAAAATAAATCTAGTTTTTGGTTTATTAATTATTACGGCTTGGTGGCGCTAGCCACCGCCTTA
>WOVY01013818.1:0-16179 GCA_013436015.1 Rhipicephalus annulatus | reverse complement strand
ATTCTTAAGGTTCGCCTTTAAGAGGTGATCGCGATAGCGAAATCCGGCCCCTAGTGCACCCTTCAGCCGCTAAGTGCATACTTATTCATATTGCCGCGCGCTTGATCTGCCAGCGCAAAAGAGGCAGACGAAGTGGCAGTTCCCCTCGTGCCATTGTTCTGTTTTTGGCTGCGCTGAGCCGACCGCTCTTCGGACTTTTGTGAGGACGCCTTAAAAACGTCTCCTGTCTTTTTAACGTGACATTTTAATGGTGGAGGTGCTGGGTAACCTCACCTATGCAACAGACTCCTTCTAGCAGCCGGAACGTGACCCAAAACCCAGAGCTTACGCCGGTACCACCGTTTCAGTCGGAGGATTCGAGGACTGTCCCCCGAGTTTGTGCCTCACAGTACAAGTACGTCGACTGGTATGGAGAATACTGTTGCTGTCACCGCTTCCCCCTGCCGCTGGAGCCGCCGCTGCTCCAACCGCTGCACCCGCAGCTGCACCCACTCATTACACGCTGCAAAAACCACGTGTTCCGAGTCCCTTCCGTGGTGGCCTCTATGAAGATGTGGAAGATTGGCTGGCTGAGTACGAGTACGTAGCGGATTTCAACGGGTGGGACGAAGTAGCGAAGCTCAAGAATGTGTACTTTAGTCTTCTGGATGGTGCTCGCACATGGTTCCAGAACCGCAAGGGCCTCCTAACGTCGTGGCATGAGTTCTGTCACAGGCTCCGCGAAACGTACTCGAGTCTCGATCGTCGAGAGCGCGCTGAAAGGGCCCTCCAGTCCCGCATGCAGATGCCTAATGAAGGTGTGGCTGCATACGTGGAGGATATGGTTCATCTGTTCACTCGCGCCGATCCAACCATGCCGGAAGACAAGAAGCTGCGACACTTGATGCGAGGTGTGAAAGAGCAGCTCTTCGCTGGACTCATTCGTAGTCCGCCTAGAACGGTTGCGGAGTTCCTCACTGAAGCCGTCGCCATGGAAAAGGCGCTGCAGCAGCGGAACCAGTACGATCGGCAAGTGAATGCTACCTATACCACCGGGCTAGGCTCGTTCCCGACCGACGTGGGAGCGCTTCGCGAGCTGATACGTTCGGTTGTTCGCGACGAGCTGCAACAGCTGCAACAGCTGAACCAGGCGCAGCAGCAGCCTTCCACGAATTGCATCGCCACCATCATACGTGACGAAGTTCAGCATGCGCTCGGCACACCTCGTCGCGAGACACCAACGCAGGTTGCTGCACCACTTCAGGCGTTCGCAACTTCAAGTGAACCTCTAGGGGTGACCTACGCAGACGTATTGAGACGCACCGTTCCGTCGTCCACGACACCATCCCCAGTGAGTGGTTTCCAGCGCACCACTTATACCGACACGTTCGAACACAACGCACCTGCACCAGTCCCACTACCAGCCGCAACCCCGTACGCCACACTGCAGTCCGCACAGGTGGTCCCTTATTTTGCAGACACTCGACCCGTCATGCGTAAATCCGACATATGGCGCATGCCCGACCGACGACCGCTTTGCTACCACTGCGGTGAAGCGGGTCACCTCTACCGAGACTGCCAGTACCGCCGACTTGGGCTGCAGGGTTTTCCTGCCAATTCACCCCGCCCCCGGTTTGGACAGAGACCACCAGAAATTGAAGATTTTATCGCTCGGCAGAACGTCCCACTCAGGCGTCAGTCGCGTTCACCGTCACCGCGGTCGTCGTCTTATTCAGGCAACGGAAATCGAAGGCCGCAAGGACGGTCTCCGAGCCCCCGCCTGGAAAACTAACGCCAGCGACCTTTCGAGGCGAGGCCGCTGATTCTCGACGTGATGAAGACCTCGCCCTCCAATCGACGCGACATCGGACCAACGGAAATTCGACTACGCCGGCGCCTGTATCTCAGCTGAGCGACTTTTCAATGGACATACCTGTGATGCTCGACGGTCGCAATTTAACTGCCTTAATAGACACTGGTGCTGACTACTCGATTATTAGCGGACAATTGGCACGTACCTTGAAGAAAGTGATAATGCCTTGGACAGGATCGCATGTACGTACAGCTGGCGGACATGTTGTAACGCCGGTTGGTTTGTGCACGTCCAGGCTACAAATACGAGGCTGCACGTTTTTGGTCAGCTCCATCGTGCTACGTGACTGCTCCCGCGAATTAATTCTCGGCCTCGATTTTCTTCGGGAATATGGCGCCGTAATCGACCTACGGCGACGCTGCATTTCCTTTTCGACAGTCAACGCTACGTCAAGGGACTCCAACCGCCGTACAACCGCCCTCCGTGTTTCCGACGACAGTGTCACAATACCACCTCGTGCAAGTATCCTAATTCAGGTGACTTCCGAAGGAACCAGTGACGGTGAAACAGTGGCAGAGTGCAACGTCTCCCTGCTGCTGGCGCTTGGAATTTCTGTGGCACGAGGCATCATTGACATTCGGAACGGTACAGCCGAGGTCATGATTACAAATTTCACCAATGAGCATCGTCACCTTTTCCGGGGCACTGCGGTCGCCTACGCTGAAGCCTTGGAGGACGTCATTGAGTGTTTTGCCTGTGAAGACAGTAGCCGCGATGGACAAACCGTAATAGATGTTGACATGAACAGTGCACTGCCGGAAGAGAACCAGAGGGCCTTGCGAGAGCTATTGTTTGAATTCAGGGCGTGCTTTGCTCAGTCGTCTAAAGTGAGTCAGACGCCAATTACACAGCACAGGATAATCACTTACGACGACGCAAGACCTATTCACCAACAGCCATACCGCGTCTCGCCGACAGAACGCGCAGCTATCAAGCAGCAAGTGAAAGAAATGATCGACGACGGCGTTATCCAGCCTTCGAACAGTCCCTGGTCCTCACCGGTCGTTCTGGTTAAGAAGAAGGACGGTACGCTTCGCTTCTGTGTAGATTACAGAAAGCTCAACAACGTCACAAAAAAAGATGTTTATCCGCTGCCGCGTATTGATGACTCGCTTGACCGACTACGACGAGCGAAGTATTTTTCTTCCCTGGATTTAAAGAGTGGCTACTGGCAAATTGAGGTTGATGAGCGCGACCGTGAAAAAACCGCCTTTGTCACGCCGGATGGCCTCTACGAATTTCGGGTGCTACCGTTCGGACTCTGCTCTGCGCCAGCTACCTTCCAACGCATGATGGACACTGTGTTGACTGACCTAAAATGGCAAAGCTGCCTTGTGTACTTGGATGATGTGGTCGTGTTTTCAACCAGCTTCTCCGAACATCTGAAGCGACTACGACAGGTACTTGAGGCGATTCGGACAGCTAACCTTACGTTAAAGCCGCAAAAATGCCATTTCGGTTACGAAGAACTAAAGTTCCTTGGACATGTCGTAAGCGCAGAAGGCGTCCGTCCTGACCCTGAGAAAACCGCCGCTGTCGCAGCCTTCCCGACTCCTGCCGATAAGAAAAGTGTGCGGCGGTTTCTTGGTCTATGCGCGTACTACCGGCGCTTTATAGGCAATTTTTCGAAAATTGCCGAACCATTAACTAGACTCACTAGAGACGATACGCCGTTCGTTTGGAGTGCTGAACAAGAATCAGCATTCACAGAGCTTCGGCTTCGCCTGGCATCACCACCTGTTCTTGGACATTTCGACGAGGAAGCCGAAACAGAAATTCATACCGACGCCAGTAACGTCGGTCTGGGCGCGGTACTCGTCCAACGGCAGGAGGGAATTGAAAAGGTTATCGCCTACGCAAGCCGAACCCTAACACGCCCGGAGTCAAACTACAGTACCACGGAGAAGGAGTGCCTTGCTGTCGTGTGGGCAATTGCTAAGTTTCGACCTTACCTTTACGGCCGTCCATTCAGAGTAGTGACGGATCATCACTCGCTGTGCTGGCTTGCGAACCTCAGAGACCCCTCCGGACGACTGGCAAGGTGGAGCCTACGTCTGCAGGAGTACGACGTCACTATCGTGTACAAGTCCGGTCGTGCACACGAAGATGCGGACACGTTGTCACGCGCGCCAGTTGAGCCTGCCGCTCAGAGCTTCGAAGAGGACTGCCCTTTCCTTGGCTCCGTAAGCGTAACAGACTTGGCTTTACGGCAGCGAGCAGATGCTCAATTGCGACCTATCATTGAACATCTAGAGGGCCGCAACGTATCACTGCCCCAGCATATAACTCGCGGATTGTCATCCTTCTGCTTACGACAGGGCGTGTTGTACAAGAAGAACGCAGCCGCCAGCAACAAAACTTACCTGTTGGTCGTCCCCGCAGAGCTGCGTGAGGAAATTCTATTTGCCTGCCACAACGAGCCTCCATCGGGCCATCTGGGCATCACCCGAACCATCGCTAGGGTACGAAAGTCTTACTACTGGCCGAAACTTGCCGCTTGCGTTAAACAGTACGTTCAAGCCTGCCGCGAATGCCAGCGCCGAAAATCCCCATCTGTTAAGCCTGCGGGATTACTTCACCCTATCGAGCCACCCAGAACACCCTTCGATCAAGTCGGCATGGACCTCCTGGGTCCGTTTCCCTTGTCATCTTCCGGCAACAAGTGGATAATCGTCGCTACAGATTATCTAACCCGCTATGCTGAAACTAAGGCGCTTCCTAAAAGCACGGCTTGTGAAGTTGCTCAGTTTTTCATCGAGAGAATTGTATTACGCCACGGTGCTCCATCCTGTGTCATCACAGACCGAGGAACAGCGTTTACAGCAAGGCTCCTTGAACAAGTTTTTCAGTTAAGTTACTCCACGCATCGCAAGACAACAGCGTATCACCCTCAGACAAATGGACTGACCGAGCGGTTTAACAAAACGATGACTGATATGCTGTCTATGTACATAGACGTACAGCACAAGACGTGGGATGAAATACTGCCTTACGTAACATTCGCGTATAATACCGCTACGCAAGAGACCACACGATTCACTCCGTTTCGTCTTCTATACGGTCGGGATGTTCAGACGATGTTGGACGCAATGCTCCCATGCGACATTGACAACATCGAGGATCTCGACGAAGATGCTGAGTGTTTCGTGCAACGAGCCGAGGAAGCACGTCAACTAGCCCGCGTAAACATCAAGAAACAACAAGGCGTCGATGCACAGCGCTACAACCGCTGCCACAGACAAGTCGATTATAAACCAGGTGACCAGGTGTTAGTTTGGACCCCTGTGCGCTGCAAAGGTCTCTCTGAGAAGCTTCTCAGTCGGTATTTTGGCCCGTACAAAGTGCTACGACAAGTGAGCGACGTCAATTACGAAGTCCTTCCGGACGGAAGCCAACCACCCCGACGCCGACAGCTACGACCCGAGATTGTGCACGTGGTGCGGTTAAAACCGTACCACACACTGTGACAATGTTTTTTTTTTACGATACACGCTTCGTTTAGCATCGAGGCGATGCTCTTCAGGGAGGAGGGGCAGTGCCGCGCGCTTGATCTGCCAGCGCAAAAGAGGCAGACGAAGTGGCAGTTCCCCTCGTGCCATTGTTCTGTTTTTGGCTGCGCTGAGCCGACCGCTCTTCGGACTTTTGTGAGGACGCCTTAAAAAACGTCTCCTGTCTTTTTAACGTGACAATATGCTTTGTTACATATACAGGTACGCACACAAACACGCACGCCGTAGATTGAACCAGCCCGCACTATTATTGCCAGATGGACTCGTTTTCGTCGTGACACCTGTCGAAAAAAACGTGTTAAAGGGGCCCTGCAACACTTTTTCAAGTAACCATGGTATGAATTCACTACAAGAGCTTATTTCCTCACAAATTCAACGCCGCAAAAGTTTTAGAATCCGTCCAGCGCGAGTGGAGTTAGAAAGATTTGTCGCACGCTGCAATCGCATTATCTCTTCTCTCGTCTCGACGAAAGCATTGGAAGCTAAACGGGGAGGGGTGGCAGGGCAAAAAAACTACCGCGCCACATGACCTTGAGCACTTTCTTTTTTCTTCGAATGCGCTGATTTTTCAGAGTGATCGCGAGCGCACGCGCGGACAAGTAGCGGCCTCCCGTGGCTATCTCGGTAACTAAATTTTTTGGTCACAGACACACAGACGATTTTTCGCTCACAACCAACGGGGCTGACGCTGGCGGCAGGTTTTCTGCGACACAAGCTCTTTATCACGATAAAATGACCAAAGAGGCATTTCATGGTAATACAAGGGGAAGTTCTTTAATGTTTCAAGCAAGGTCCGATTACCTTAGAACAAATAGTTACAAAGAGATATTCAACAGGAAGGAAAGAAACAGAAATGAAGGATGTTTTTTTTCTTATTTTGCCACCCTGTGGGGGAGGTGCGCGTACATTGAACACGCAAATTTTTGTAGTAGAGCTTAGACTTTCTCTTTTTCGTAGGGCAGGGCACGAGTATTGTAATTATCGAGTGAGACAAGTCATAGCGACAATTTGTGTCAGAAAGACATGGTTCAAAAGACTGTAAAGTGTTTAGGATGCGGGGTGGGCTTAAGAGTGGACCCAAGTGTAGAAACGGATGGAGAAGAGTAGAAACGGATGGAGGATGGACGCGGGCCCTCGAGGTGCTAGATTCGAAGGCTACGAAACTACTGAATATATAAGAACAAGGGCGACCAAAAATTTAAAACAAAGAAATGCCTTCCGCACCACAATAGACAAGAATGAATGAAGTGGCGCAACGGCTCCATTTTCACAACGAGAGTGGGAAAGGGCTGAAAAATGGGTTCCTAGTAGTACATTACAGGCCCAGATGGCATTCCAGTTATGCTGATAAAGACATTGGGTCCGAAGTCTAAGCATGCTTTGAGAGAGGCAGTGAGCACAATAATAATCGATGGTGAAGTCCCCGATGGATGGAAACTTAGCAGGATAAACAACTACCGTCCTATAACATTGACATCAGTGGTCTACAGGCTGGCGATGCAGATTATAAAGGAAAAACTGCAGGCATGGATAGAGGATTATGGGTGCTGGGGAAAACTGCAGAATAGGTTTCGGGAACACAGGAGGTTGGAAGACAATCTGTTCTCATTGACGCATTGCATCGAAATAGCAGAAAAGGAACACCGGTCTCTATGGCTAGCATTTTTGAATATCAAGGGAGCGTACGATAGCGTGGTTCAAGAGGACTTGTGAAGAATAATAGACACACTAGGTGTGGAAGATCGAGTCACTAATCTTTTAAAGGAGATCTATAAAGGTAACAAGGCAGTTATAAAGTGGGAAAAACCGGTATCCGAGCCCGCAGAGGTAAAACGGGGGCTTAAGCAGGGTTGTCCTCTGTCACCCCTGCTATTCATGATGTACCTACAAGAATTAGAGGCCAAATTAGGGGGAAGTGGACTTGGCTTCAACCTCTCTTTAGTCAAACAAGGAAAACTCATTGATCAGGCACTACCAGCATTATTGTACGCAGATGATATAGTGCTAATTGCGGACAACAATGAAGATTTGCAGAAATTGATGGACATCTGCGGTAATGAGGGAGATAGGTTAGATTTTAGATTCGGTAAGGAAAAATCAGCAGTCATGGTTTTTAATGATAACGAAGGTAGTGAGCTTATAATACAGGAACTCACGCTAGAGATAAGAGATAAATACGAATATCTGGGCGTATGGATAAGCAATGGGACGGAGTACCTAAGGGAACACGAAATATACGTGACGACTAGAGGTAACAGTAATGGAGCAGAGAGGAAAAATAGAGCACTGTGGAATTACAATAGGTATGATGTTGTGAGAGGAATATGGAAAGGGGTCATGGTTCCTGGTCTGACGTTCGGCAATGCGGTCTTGTGAATGAGATGAGAAGTTCAAGCAACATTAGAAATTAAGCAACGTGGAATAGGTAGGGTTGCCTTAGGAGCCCACAGGAATACACCAAATCACGGAGTACAAGGTGATATGGGATGGACACCATTTGAGGGCAGGAAAACTAGCGGCAAGATAAAATTGAGAAGCAATTGAGAGAAATGGCGGAGGAGCGTTGGGCCGGGAAGGCTTTCAGCTACTTGTACATGAAGAATGTCGATACAAAATTGCAGAAGCGAACCAGAAAATTGACGGGTAAATACGTAGAAAACAGCAGGGGGCCAAACCAAAAAGAATTATCGGTTAAGAAGAAGGTGAAGGAAGCTGAGACCGATATGTGGAGAATTGGCATGATTAAGAAGTCCACCCTAGAGATCTATTGAACTTTTAAGCAGGAAATTGTGAACGAAAAGAGCTATGATAATACTCGGAGTAGTTCTCGACTGTTTTAGGCGACGACGGGAGTATTGTGAACCAAGACATATCGGGCCAATTACGAAGGGGTAGACACTGTAAGCAGTGCGTGTGGAGAGGAGGAGGACACTGCTGATAATGTTTTGTAATGGGCTTCACCCTATAGTTCAGGATGATGGCGCAAAGTTTTTTTAAAGCACTGGAGTTCGGGGACAGAGAGGGCCAAATAGACTTTAAGCGAGTAGAATAAACTAAAAGGAGCTTATCTGATTGGTGACTTAAGTCAAGCCACGAGTGAAAATTAAACCCTTCACTACAAAGTACGAACACTCAACCTCACTATTTAAAGGAAAAAAATAAATCTAGTTTTTGGTTTATTAAGTATTACGGCTTGGTGGCGCTAGCCACCGCCTTATCTAAAGGGTACAGCCATATCAATTCATTCATCCATCCGACTTTGATGCTTCAATCCAAGAGTCACCCTCATATTAATAACTATACAAGTTAACTTAGCGATAAATGTAATTTATTTCGAACACTGAGGAATACCCAAAAAATATTAACGGGCTCTTGACTCTCCTCTTTCCATGTGGTTGACCTCATTTTTCTCTCTAATTTATACTAACCGCTACGCAATCAGAACAACTACGATAGTTAGTGGTTTTTAATAAAGCGAGCCTCTGTTCCTTTCTATATAGTACTGACGGCAAGCTTGCCTACTTGTACAGTCTCCTTCTTTTTTCCCTCTTTTTTTACAGTATGTTTGGCCAAATATAACGTAAATTAGGTCAATATCCTACATTTTACAAAAACATAATGTCCAATTGTTCAGTGTTTGTGCTTATATTGCGGTGCGAATGCCGAGATAACGTTGCTAATTGATGTGATATTCAAGCACTGGGAAATGGCAAATAACAATTCGAGCCCACGAGATGTTCCACGGAGTCCATTGCAAGTTTTAGGGTCCTGTCATTGTCACTCGCAATTATATAGCTCTATTTCTTTTTTTCGTTGAGTTTCTGGCTGGTAGCATGCAGATAAATGTATAGCGGATACAGAAAAAAAAACGCCATGCTTGCGCGGCCTGCGCAGCACACTCACAGCGGAAGCTGGAAGAGCGGCCTTCCAAAGCCTTTTTTCTGCACTGTTTAGGTAACTACTACAAACACATTTACAGGGTACCCACTGCGCCATTACACATCATAATTTTGTGTAGTACTATGCCTTCCTTCGTAATTCTCCGGGGGTATGTGGTACCCACTACACACCTGCAAGAAATCTTGTGCAATTTTTTCGATGCTGTGGCTGACGACGATGAAAAATTGTGAACGAAGTTTTGAAATGAAAATTCGAGCATTTGACAAACTGTTCGTTACGTAATTCACAATTTGTGACCCCTGGTTGTTCGCTTGCTGTTCTAAAACGCTTTATCACTCCCGTTAACGCGATTCCTTTCCCGAAATCAAGCCTGCCGAAGGCCAGTTTGCAACAAAGTTACAAACACCAGCGTGGCTCAGTGGTAGAATACTGGGATTGTGTCCCAGTATTGTGTCCCTGGATTGTGTTCCAGTTTTTATTTGCTTGATTTTTTTTTCTCATTTCATGCAATAGTGATAACGGGCACCGGCATCGGCGGCGGACTACTTTTGCCTACGCGACCTTTGTTGTCATCTCGTAACAGCTTTCGGTGTAAAAAAAAGTCGAGCTCACCATTTGTTGGGTGGTCACACGGCTCCATCATTATTTGTTAGCCGTGTCAGGCTTGCCAGCATTTTCAGGACACAAGACTTGGAGCATCAAGTCCCAGCTGTCCAGTAAGCCCATAACAGCCCGAGAAGGTTGATTTCTCTGTTCCAAGTTGGGAGTAGTTAAATGGGCTTATCAGCCCCGCACTGGACATTTAAAGCGAAGTTTATTCCTCCTCCTTCTCGCTGAGGCTAACTCAAAAATTGTATTTTGTGGTTAGTGTTTACTCGGGCTCAGGCTCGGCAATGTTTTCCCAACAGAACTCACTCAGGTTAAAGCTCACTCAAATTCTTTCTCAGAAACGGACTCCATTGGACTCAATATCCATGACTATCGTTTCGGTCTGCATAAATAATAGCTCTCTCTCTCCCCGAAAAATTACGGGACCCTTTAGCTTCACCTTTAAGAGTTGAACACAATAGTGGTACCCCTGCTCCTAGTGCATATTTTAACTACTTAGTGCAACCTTGTTACTGTATGATGGTATTCGAATAAATTGTGGAATCCTACAATGCAATAAAATAATTGGGGACCTTTAAGCTTCGCTTTTCAATGTTCAACGCGATAGTGATCTCCTGTTCCTAGTGCGTACTTCAAACACTTAGTATATGAAGTCTTTTTGAACTTACTATGAACCCACTACATTGCCTTAAGGGTGCAGTAGCATTTGCTTTTTGTAGTTAATGACCGGTTTTGGACTATATATGATGTCATTATGATACACGCTATGACCCCCGATGGCAATGTACGCTTGTACCACGTACTATTACGGCAGTATTTCATGTTGCATTATGAATCAAGTATACAGGACGCATTTGTTTGTAATGCATGAAAGTTACTTTCACTGTTTGTCCAAGCAAAGGGAGTTATTTTCACTGTATTCACAAGCAGAGGCGTGGCTGTGCGGTAGAACACCCGCTTGCCACGCATACAATCCGGGTTAAGACCCCACTATGACCCAGGATTGTAGGGGCGAAGCTCGTTATGGCGTGGCTTGTGCGTCCCCCTTCGTCATAGTGCGTAACCTGCGGCACATACCCGCCCTCGGGCCCATATCCAGATGTCCACATGTCACGAAATACGTAGCACGGTGTTGTTATCCCTCTCTCGATGTTAACAAAGCGCTAACAGCAGATATGTAGTACATGCTCTCGTGTTAGTCCTTGGATTGTCCACTGGATGGCGGTACTTGTATATGATGAATATATGATAAAAAGAAGCGAGATGGCAGTACTTAAACTGTTCACTTGATAGACGGACGTACGCACGGGCGGATGGCCACACGAACGAACGCGCGGACGGACGCATGGACGGAAGCAGGGACGGATTGATGGACGCTTCACCCCACCCATCATCATTAATTCCGTGAATATGCTATGATATCTTTATTTGAATTTTTCTCCCTTTTTCAGTCATGCAAAGATGACGATTTTTCGCTCACAACCAACGACGTTGACACCGACACCAACGCAAGAATTTCTGTGAAACGAGCTCTTTAATACCATCGCGTTAATAAAGTTGAAAGTTGCTTGCGTCAGTGAAACTTGCGCGCATGACTGCATTCTATGTAATGGGTAGCATGCTTAAACCACGAGCAATTATACCAGAGAAGTATTTTCGAACTTCCTATGCATTTACTAAAAGGCCTTAAGAGAACACGCACAGTAACAGATGTTCCTTTTGTAAAGGGTGGCCACCGTAAACCACGAAGTCGTCATAATATTCCCAAGTTCTCACGCCAGATGGCAATGTACTCTTGTACCCCACAACATTACATGTAATATTACATGTATTACATTATATTACTGCAACATTACATGTATTGTAAAGCCTGTATACAGGACCAGTCTGTTTATAAAACATGAAAGTTATTTTCACTAAATTTCTAAACCGAGGAGGTTATTTTCAAGTAGGCTGAGTGGGAGAACACCTGCGTGTCACGAAAACGGCCTGCAATCGATCCTTATTCAGACTACAAGATTGTTTTATGTCTTTATTTGAATCCTTCTCAGTTTTCCAGTCATGGACAAGATGATGATTTCTCGTTCCCAAACAACGACGCCCATGGCGACGCCGACACCGACACCAACGCAGGGATTTCTGCGAAAGGAGTCCTTTAACGGTGTTGCATAAAATTATGACTCATCCGACTCACCGCTCGATCTAAGCCCGCACAAGAGCGTTATCGTAAGTTAGCCGTACCGACCCAGTGCACTTTAACTCCAATATCTTCTATTATCGATGCTCTGCAATAAGCACTTGGAGTTCGTGCCTTCCAGAACGAGTTATCAGTGGTTACAATCTAGTAGGATTATTTATTAGAGCTAATTTTACTAAAAGAACTTTGATCACGCGCCATCTTTTTAATCGGGAACTTTCTGTGATAGAGATCGGGGTGTGGAAGAGAGCTTAAAAGCCTCTCCTGCCTTCACGCTCTTAGCTCACACCTTGGATCAATAATTATTGTGCTGACGTATGAAAACTACCTCATTAAGATATGTGAGCAGACGGGGTTATAGGCATGAGTCGACATTGGACGTAGTGCTGAAGAAGAGTAGATAGCACAGCTGGCCAGTATCAAAGTAATATTAGTAATAAATCACCACCCAAGCACTACATACGAATGGTTAACCAGCGAAAGCTAAAAAGCGGTCCCGTTGTTTAACAGTGGGTTGAACCCGACGTGGCACTGAAGCCTTTCACAATTATTCGTGAGATGTTCGTAATTCTTAATGAGGTTAGACACACGTTCGGCTTGGGTTTACCACAGTGTTTACCACGCAAGCTTCACCTAAGTGATAGAAACTACTTTGGTAATAGAGTCACCGATCCCTGGCGCCCTATAATTCGGAGGCAACTAGCATCGCCCTATCATTTTTACGTTAATATCCCGCCTGCATGCGACCTGCGCCTTAAATAAGAACGTCCCATTCGCAACACTGTCGTACCGTGGGAACATATATATGCTAAGTGTCGAGCCCACAACAAAATTTTGCCGATCATCGTGCAGGTGAAAACGACTGTAGCGTTACCCGCACTGCGGTTTAGCTTTCCTGCAATGTGTTGCTGTGACGACAGAGCTGGATTGCATAACATAGCTATATATGCAGGGTCGACAACGACAAAATGCATTCCTTGCAGAACAAGGCAACCTAAATTGACACGCGCTGATTCAGGTGGCAGTGAAAGAAACGATCGCTAAACAAAAATAAAAAGCACGGCCGATCACGTAGTCAGTCAGCTTAATACATTTGTCACGGAAGCGAAATTCGCGAACAAGCTGTGCCACACGCAGTCGCCTCACACTGCCTGGCTCTGCCTCGATCATAGTCTGCTACAAAGGACAAGACTCACAGTGGCAATTCCATATATAGGATTTTTTGTAAGGGAAGCTCATTAAGAATACATATTAGCGTTCCTTTATTCCTGTTTACCACGTGAGCGACGTCCAATGTGCATTTCTCCAAGCATGTCTACGGCGCGGCACTCTCGGCATCGTCTGCAGGTTGTATGGAGGGATTTATATGGGCTGTACTCTTTAAATCGGGCGGTGGCTATCGCCACCAAGCCGTAATACTTAGTGAACCAAAAATTTTATTTATTTATTTTTCCTTTATATAGCGAGGTTGAGGACTGGTACTTTGCAGTGAAGGGTTAATTTTCACTCGCGCCTTCACTTTAGCCACCAATCAGATAACCTCATTCTAGTTAACTATACCCGCTGGGGAGTAGGAGAAGAGTGCCGCGTCGCGGGCGCGTGGCAGAACTTCTGCAATTACATTTTTTTAAGTGTGCATACACTTTATAAGCGGACCCCAAACCATCCACCGCCATCGGCGGCGTCGCAGTCTTCTCTCTATCTTTAAATGAAAGATGACTTGGCGGCCGCAGCGCGACCGCTTCTACCCGAATAAGCCACGGACGCGACGCTGATATCGGTGTCAGTACGCGCCTTATACCCCTCCCCCTTCGCTCGCTCCTCCGTTCTCCTCGCTCGCTGCAGCTGCGCGCGCACCCCTCTCTCTCGCGCGCCCCGCCTTCTCTCTCAGTCTACCGTCGAGAGAGGGTCGTGCGATGGTATGTCCCGGAGGCAACGCTCTATAATATATATATCTTATATATATATATATATATATATATATATATATAGAGAGAGAGAGAGAGAGAGAGAGAGAGAGAGAGAGAAACTGCGGACGCTGCAGACGGCGGAGATGGTTTGGGGTCGCTTAAAAGTGTATCATCATGCGGCGATGGCGTAGTGGTTAGAGCATCCGCCTCACATGCGGAGAGGTCCGTGGTTCAAATCCCGGGTTACCGCGCAGTTCCCAACCAGATTAAAAAAAAATCCGCGTGTTGATGGAACTGGCATTAAGAGGCCTGGGTTGCGGCCTCACCGGCAAAGACCGCCGAGAACGCACTCCCTCACCAGCGAAGGATTGGCCACCCTGGTGCAGTATCTGGCCACTACCTCCCACATTGCTTACGTCAAATAACTGACGGCCCTTCAGTCCCCAGCAGCTGCGAAGCAACTGACCACGGCGGTGGTCAGATCTGCAAACGCAGCAGAGGGTGCAAGAATCTCTGGATCCGGACAGGCCGCCATTGGAACTGAACTTGGCAACGTTTAACGCTAGAACCTTATCTAGTGAGGGAAGTCTAGCTGTACTATTCGAGGAGCTAGAGGGTGTTAAATTGGATATAATAGGGCTCAGTGAGGTTAGGAGGAGCGATGAGGCTGTAGCGATCTGGCTATGCCTTGACCCAGCGAGTCATTTGCCACGCTGAATTAGTGCAAAAAGGACAGTCTCGCCACGTCTGGACGGAGGAAGCAACAGAGGCCGGCCCCACGAGACGTTGCCTACTGATTGACAGCGGCGCCAACGGGTGGAATGTCGCCAAAGAGGGTTTTGGAGCCGCCACTCTATCTCCCGCCTGGGCCAGCCACGCATCGTTAGCGCGTTAACCCGGCAGACGACAATGGCGCTGGTCAAAGGGCTCTCCCCAGAGGATTCCACAAACCGGGCACCTCTCAAAAGATCGGCGCTTGTTTAATCCATTGTGAAGTAGCCGACCGGCTGACTGCGTATGCCCGCCAGGCATTGTCCCGGAGTACGAGACGTAGTGTCGCCAAGACGCCACCAAGAGGACAACAGGGACGGCGTCTTCCTGGGGGAGACCGCGGCGGCTGCCGCGGATCGCCCCGCTAATTGAGCGAACATAATCGGCGGACCCTTTGAAGTATGCGGCCAGGATCGTGGGCACTCTCGACTAAAGGCTCACGCACGACGAGAAAGAGCCCTGCTGGCGCCACCAAAGTGCAGTGTTCACGTGGACCTTGCATGCTCGCCCCCCCTCACCTGTGTGTGCGTGATTGGTGGTCGACTCGTAGAGGAGGAGCCCGACAGGGCATAAACGACGCGGCAGAGTGCTGGACGTCGCTCTGAACTAAGTAAAGTTCAACCACCACGCTCGTGGTTTGTGAAACCACTAGTTCTTCTCTTCTCTTCTGTCATCTCGACAACTCCCTGTAAAGATGTAAATAAATCCGTTAAGTTTGCTCAAAGCTCTCCCCTGGTCCTTGGCTCGACGGAGCGACGGCGATCGGCCCCACTACCGCAGACTGCGGTCGCCGCGACGCGCAACAACTGGTTGGCAGCGGTGGGATGCCATCAGCGACCTTCCTTCCCATCCGCAACAACTGGTGGCAGCGGTGGGATGCCGGATGCCATCAGCGACCTTCCTTTTCAACCGCAACAACTGGTTGGCAGCGGTGGGATCCCATCATCAGCGTCCCTCCTTCCCATCCGCAACAACTGGATGGCAAGCGGTTGGATGTGAGCCTGGAGGACGGAGAATGAACAACACGCCGAGATCATGGAGACTGGCAGCTGTGGACTGGTGAGTGCTGGCTTTGGTTTTCGGTTGCCAGGCTGATAAGATAGAAGTGCAATCTTTTCGCTGGTAGAGGCTACCACAGAAGCAGTTGTTTACGGAACTTCTGGGTAGAGAGTGAGCTGCACCACACTAGTTCTCTGTCAGGGATTGGAAGCGTTTGTTGAAGAATCAGCTCCTGATTCTGGGGGAGGAGCTGGGAGCGGAAGTAGATACGGGATGAAGAAACACGCAATTGTTGGCGCTATCGAGGCTTGAATCTGACCAGTGAAGAAATTAAAGAAACGTGGAACGAGATTCAAAGGCAACAGGAACAAGCGCGAGAAAAAGCGTCAGGAAAGGCGAGAGCAAGAGAGAGACAGTGGAAGGAAACCCTAA